>VWPV01004416.1:0-33494 GCA_013389885.1 Geococcyx californianus
AAAGTCTGTCCCCAGCTTTCTTGAAGCCCTTTTAGCACTGGGAGGCTGCTCTCCCCAGAGCCTTCTCCTCTCCAGGCTGAACAACCCCAGCTCGCTCAGCCTGGCCTCCCAGCAGGAGCCTGAATTCTGCTATTTGTACCAGGATCTTTCTGAGAGATGTTTGGCTGTTGGGTAACAAGCTTAAAAAACAAGGAAGGCTCTTGCCATCTGACTTTGGGAAGTATGAGATGTTTCTCTGAGCCATCCCACACATCAGCCTCTGCTGCTTAAGTAAGGAGTGCCTGTTCCTTATCCTGCATGCTGGCTGGCTTGCTCACCTCCAGGTTGCCAGCATTAGTGGAAGGAAGCTGGCAATCTTTCCTCAGCTTTATTGCTGTTTACTGGGATCAAAAATAGCTGCAGTCAGGAGAATGAAAGACTTTTTTTTTTTTTTTTTTTGTGAGGGTTTGAGATGGTTTTGCTAAGTTAATTCTTTTACATTTATTTTTAAGCCATAAAAGGTATGAACTTTTCCTGATGAGCAGCTGGCTGAAAACTAAATTTCCTTGGGGCCATGTTTATGTTGAACTTTTCTATTTAAAAAAAACCCCAGCATTTACTGCAGCTAAATGAACTTGGACTGTCAGTGTGGCAATCTTTACACAGCAAATAGAAAGAGTTTTTAAAGGCCTGATTTCTGTGCCCGCAGATATTGAAGGTTCTTAAAAGATTTTGTTTTGTACGTGAGCAGTGATGGAATGTGCTGCCTGAAAGATGCTCCATAACAAGCCATAAGTTCTCAAAATAAATAATAGTGGGAGATGTGTGGGAAGATGCGTGGGGACATGTTTTTAGTTTACGATCCAGATTTGCATTATTTCTTAAATATATCTAATAAGACCTAGAGTTAAATTATCCTTTCTGGGTAATATCTACTGCCGGCTGTTCTGATAGACCTATAATTTATAGAAGTAATCTGTGCTTTTGACAGAGCTTTGAAAGTTTAAAGTATCAACATATCCTCAGCTTGGACACTGAAAACAGCAAGGCTGGTCCCTCATTTCTTTGGTAATGTGTAAATTTTGGTCTGGCTCTGCGTACCCTTGGCAAAGCCCAAGGAAGAAGCAGCACAGATGAAAGCTGCTGTATAGTTTAGCTGTGGGTTTCCTCTTTTCAAAGGATGGTCATTACCACGATTTGGAAAGCCAAGGCTTAAAAACCTTGTGGTTTCCTCTCCCAGATTTGAAATTTCATCGTGACTTTTGGGGGGGTTTGTTTTTGTTTATTTCAGAAGGTGTGAATTTGGGAGTGGAAGGTGAACAGCGTGACCTGCAGAGCTTCAGTGTGGGTAGAGTGTGCCTGTTAAGTTTCTTCTGTGTGCTGTAGGGAAGTCCTTGTGTAGCCCAGTGCAGGACTTTAAGGTGCTCAGTCTTTTACTGTGTTCCAGAACAGTTGCAGTCTGTGCACATAAGCAGCCAATCTGTGATCGCCAAGAATGTCTATAAAAGGGGAGGATACTTGAGCTCACAAGTGGTTGAAACCAAACCCAAACTGCATTGCAGACTGCATTCCCACTTGTTATCTTTCCTTTATCTTGCATTTTTTCACCAGGTATTTTTCTTTGCTGCTTCAAATTCTTGATGCTCTGTTAAAACACACCCTTCAGTTTCCTGCTTGCTTTTTGTATTGTCGTGTTAGGTAACCACAACCTGCACAGCGTTTTTATTGGAGTCATTTGAGTGTTGAGCTGCGTGGTCAGACTGAGGAATAGCAGGTTCCTGCAGAGATCTCGTCAATTAAGGTTTTTTTGGGGGGAAGCTCCCAGAAAGCTTCGTGAGATCTCTAAAGTAAATATTCCTGCTGTTCTGGAGAGGTGTTTTGGTTTGGTTTGGTTTGGTCCCCCCTGGAATGCTCAGCCACTTGGAATCAATAGTAAAGGTTTGGCTTTTGCCTGCCTGATATTAATAAATTATTCTCTTCTGTCAGTTTTGTCCCCTCAGAAAGCCAGAGAACAAGTTGTGTGTGTGGCTTGTGAGGAGTTTTAGTCCAGAAGTTATTTTTACTTCAAACAAATTGCTTTGAAGTGATGGAATATTTTGTAAATGTACTTTCCTGTATATTACGGAATCTCTGTATCCTGGTAACAACAGTGGTTAAGTTCACCAACTCTTCTGAAGCTGAAGTGCCTTAAGGTGGAAAGGGCTTGTTACTGAATCACGTGGAGAGGTTTCTTACCAAAGAGCCTATCTCAGTGCTCCTGCATACAGGTGCTGCTGTCAGTGGACCCTTTCTGCTCTGAACATTGATCGTTGCTATTAACTCAGCTCAGTAATGAAAGCTGGTGAGAGCCAAGAGTCAAATATTTTCCCTAAGTGGAAGGAAACACTTATTATATCATAGCCATTTTTTTCTGTGTTGTGTTTTGGTTCTCTCTTCCAGCTGTCCAGGAAGGCAGATTTGCCCCGTGGCCTTTTTCCTCAGTAGATGTTCAGTGTATGCAAGAACATGAACTGGCCCTGAAGTTTTCACTCGCTAACACTATACCTTGAGTCTCTGTGGTTCAGATGCCCAAATAATTCATGTGGGAAAGCAAGAATGAGTCTTGCTGTGCAAGGCAGAATGGTGACACAGATCAGGGTGATGAGGGGTGGAGGATTACACTGGGCTGAGCTCGGTGACAGGTGACCTCAGACGAGTTGCTTGACTTTGTGCCTGTGTTTAGCCCACTAATAAATAGGTCCAGACTCCTTGTACTGTGACTTAGAATTGCTCCATAAAAAAGGTACTTTAAATAACCCCATTGCTGTGTTCTGCTGAAAAGGGGAAGGAAGTGGCTGTAGTGCAGCCGTCTCGTGCTTTGCATGGGAATTGTTCCAATGTCCTTGTCAGGAGCGGAAGGCAGCCTGACTGGTTATGTGTATTTGTGCCTACCTGTGCGCTGTGTAAGAGTTATTAATGTGTAATAGTTCTGCCTACCTCATCTCTCACTCTTATATATTTTTAGGGTTGCTTTTGGGGTGAGCTGTTCCAGCCCCAGCCATTACACACAAGAGTGAGTTCTGGAAGCTCCATGCCTATCAGTTCTGTTCCAAAGTACGCAGCTCTGGGTATAGTAGCATTTGTTCAGAGAATGTTCCTACTCCGTTGTCCTGAACTTTGTCTCTCTAAGGGTAGAAAAATGGATGCCAAAGGCAACCATGTTATAAACAACTTTGGAGAGCCAAGACTATGGTGAATCGTGGCTTTCCTGAGTTTGATCACTGCTCCCTGAGACTGACTCTGCACCAGTACTGCCTGCAGAGCTTTCCCTATCGGAATGTAGCAGTTGCTGAGTGCAGATGTCTGACAGGCAGATTATCTGCCCAATGACTCATGTAGGCTTGGTTTATGGAGCATGATAAACTAGAGGAGGAGGGGAAATAATCTACTACCTCATTAGTACAAATTCCAAGGGCAAAGAGGCTGCGTGTGAGTCGCAGGTACTTGGAAATCTCCTCTTCTCTGTAGGAAGGTGGAGGAGGAAGATGCAAAAGCAGCAAGGAATGCTTCAGGCTTCAGCAGTGCTTTGCTGTGTGTAATGCTGTGGTTGCTGTTGGCACATATAGGAGTACATGGATTACTGTCACTGAACTTCCCGGTGTTGGAGGCTGCATGTGAGCCATAAACAGCGGCACTCTAAATAGAAACTGCACCCAAGCTAGCGCTGCAGCTTCTGCATTGGTTTCTACTTTTCTGCTGGTGCAGAATCCTCAACCACAGAAGTCAATAAAGGACGAGCAGATGAGAACTCCACCCCTTCCAGCAAGTTAAAGTAAGCCAGAGACTGCTTTGCTGAGATTTCTGCCATTTAAATTCAAAAGCAAACACAGGCTGGTATTATCAGCTCACACCAGATCTGCCTGCAGACAATAATTCTTCCTGTCTTGGACCTCTGCCCGTGTGCATTATTGTAATTATCAGCAATTTAAAAAAAAATAAAGCAATAAAGCTAGGATGAGCTGCTGGTCTGTAGATTTACTGCCTGCTGCGTCAGGCATTCATTAGCCTTCCTGGGTTCAAGCCACCTATCTACTGAATAAAAGCAGGAAGGGAAGCTAAGGAAAACAAAGCATGAAACACAATCTGAGACATGAATTGAAAGCTCTGCTCATGTTTACAAGGTATAAATCCAAAACCAGGGGAATTTTAAGTATTCTCTTCAGAAATTTTTGTGCATAAAGTCCCTTTGCCAACTTCCTCGTTTTTTGATTTAAGTGTTGGTTCCCTGAATATTAGCTTGTCATAAAGCATTAATTTGCAGGTGAGATTCACAGCAGTGAACATGAGTTTTAAGGGCTATGCAGCACGTTGTGAGACCCATGAAGGCTCAACTCTACAGTTCCAACCCAGCTGTTCATCTTCCAAAATCTTCAGCTTCACCTCAGGTGGCAGTGGTAGAGTGCATGACTGCGGCATCTCTTCATTTTCATTTTGCCAGGGGCTGGCCTTTCCTTGTGGAAGGAGAAATGCCCGTGGACTTCAGCTCTGCAGACAGCAGCAACGTGGGGTTGCAGCTGGGCTTCGGAGCAGTTGACTCCCTGTGTGCTGATTTTTCAGCCAAGGAAAAGGTGAGAAGTTAAAATGCTCACGGATTTGAAAGCAGCAGCTGTCAAGGGTTATGCTCACAGGAGGGCTGATAAGGTAGTGAGACTCATTTTATATCAAAGGAACTGTTAGAATTCCTTGCAGGAGTTCAGTTTATGCCCCTGTACCTTTGGGTATTACGCTGCCATAAGAAGAGCTGCAGTGCTGATGCCCCTGTGCTGCACCCAGGTAGAAGAGGAAATGGGCGTTTTCCAAAAAACAAATCCAGAAAAGCTTTTTTTCTCTCTTTGTAATTAAGTAAAGGTTGGCAGTGTAATTATCTGGATAAGGACTGTGCTGAACAGCATGTTCTGCAGTTCAAGTTGTGGTTCATGTGCATTCTGATTTTAATAAGCAGTATTACTTTCGAGGGGCTTCACTTAATTAAAAACAAACAGCACAAGTAATCTTTCAAAGTACTGGCTGGCATTTTTTTGTCAGTGCAGCGGCAAATCATTGTGGAGTCCTTGTAACTCTTGTGAGCAGGGAATGTGATCCAACCTGCAGACAGTCCTAAAAGGCTGTGCATTTCCTTCTGCAGCAGTGGATGCCCTCGGCAGCGTTAATCTCTGTTCTCTGGCCACCACATTGGTGCAATTCACAATCGGAGCTTTTTCCAGCAGCTTATTACTTCTAGAGGGTGGAGTTTCAGTTTTAAAGCAACTTAATCTTCCGTGGTTGGATCCGGCCACGGCTGCTGCTGTGTTGCTGCGGAGGAAGCCTGTGGAAAGCAGGAGCAGTACGAGTTTTCTCAGCAGGCTCTCAGTATTCCTCAAGCCCTGTAACCAAGACCAGTGTCTCTCGTTGTGCATGTGATGTGTCTGCATGAAATGTGCTGGCTGGGAGACTGATTTTCTGTAATGCACCTTCCTAGATTTTCTTTGGAAGCAATACACCATGTGAACAGCTCTTTGACATAAATGTAAAAGGAATCTAAGATTTCCTGCTAAGCTCCTGTCCACGCTGGTTTTGCTGGAATAAAGATCTGTATTTTGGCTAATCTGATCAGATGAGTAAGGTTACTCTAATGTTTGACCTCACAGAAGATTCAGAAGGTAGTTGAACTTGACATTTTGCAGATGCCTGTGTGCTGTAAGAGAAGGCTTTTGGGAACTCATTTCTGTGAAGGGTAACGAATGACAGCTCTTCATGAAAGAGGAGATCTGATCACTCTTTTATCCTGAAGCCATAGCAGAAGGCTCTCCTGAACAGCATTCAATAGGGAGGTGAATAGAGAGCGTGCTCAGTAAGCTGCATTGTGATGGGGGTTTAACAGATCCTGGAAATAATACAAGGCAAGAAAAATGTCTGTGTTTTTTATTTGTATGCCTCCTTGAACCAGAAGTGCATTTCAGGGATCGGTGTCAAATATTCCTCGCTTTACGTAAGTTGATAGGAATTCCTCTACATTGCTGTTCCCAGTATTGAAGCAAAGGCACACTAGGGAGCAGAAATATTGTAAATTCACAAAAATCCTCCCTCGAGAACATTGTTGTGTGGTGCCATGCCCAGAATCTCTCCAGCCTTGCATCCCTCCTTTGGGATGGTGGATACTTGCAGGAAGAAAAGACCTGACTTTTTTTAGGAGCATAGAGCTTCAGCCTTTGGATGAGCCCAGCTCACTGACTAAACCACTGTTGCAAGTGGAAGAGGGGAGTAGTGAGTAAAAGATTGGATACTTGCGCAGAGACACTTCTCTCAGAGAAGAAGAAGATTTAGAGGTTTGAATTCCAGTGTTTTGGGTCCATAAATCAGGCACTGTGTGACAGGGTGAGGAATTTAACTGACGTTAACTGGCCAGAGATTTATGTGTTTGTGGAATCAAATACTACTTTGGTCTTGGAAAGCAAACTGGGTTACACAATTATACCAAAAGGCAGGGTGGAATTTATCATGAAATGTCTTGTAAATGCAAGTGCCAGTCAGGAAAGTAATGGTTTATTTAACAGTCTTTTCCCAAATAACATTCATCTTGCTTTCATGTTATGGATGTATATTAATAGGATAGTAGCTCCTAAAATACTGTTCTCCGAGAATGTACACAACTGGGTGAGCTCCCCTCCATGATGTGTGTGTTGCCTCTCCGAGCCGTCAGTCTGCTTATTTAAAAGATGGAATAGTTGCTCCCTAGCACTAAAAGAGGCACCTGCTTCCATTTACGGCTGGGAAATTCCCAAAGCAAAATATGCCGTCAGTTTGTTATCCCTCTGCAATGTGGAATGGGTGAGTTCTCTGCAGAGCTGTAGAGCTTAATTAAAGACATGGCTTTACCCCAGATTTCATGCTGGCTTACATGTTCCCCAGCCCTCCTTTTGCAGAATGGTGCCTGAATGTCGATTTACTGACCTGGGGCACCATCAGCCTGCATGATCGGCTTTTATCTTTGTACACTGACGGCAACAGAAACGGACTTTGCCCCAAAACCACTTGTAGGTGACTTTCTGCAGAGCTGAAGTAGCAGTGTTAAAGGTGTGGCCTCTGCCGGTACAGGTGAAATTGGCTGTGCTATATTCTCTCTTTACAGGTAGAAGGAGACAGGAATCCTGCATGAAATAACTGATGTTTTTGGCTGGAACGGACACTCAGTGGTGGAAAACTGAAGCCAATTATCAAAAATCTTATATGGCAGGTCATGAGGTTAAAGATTCAGCTTGTGGATGAGTTCATTACCTTACTCAATGGTGCAATTCAAGAGAAGATTCTTCCATTTGATTAAAAGTGATGAAATCAAGCAAGTAATTAGTCTCATTTGTTCGGCTGTGAGCTGGGGCTTAGCATGTTCTGGTAGCTACGGCAACAGCTCTGCCTGATATGGGAACTATTTGAGCAATCCAGGGAGGAGGAGTGATACCTCTGGCACTGTGAGAGGTGTCAGGCCAGAGAGCTGCTAAAACAAACAGGAGCCCAGGGGCTCTCATCAGCATGTGAGTGGAGGGGCATTATTTCAGCAGGCTGGTATGTGTTTGAACAGGAGCTTTGTTACAAATGGATCACCTATGGATGTTTCTGCCTCTTGAGAAACCTCCACCTCTCCTGCCTATGCAGTTACCTTATTCTGCTGCGTACTTGTTAGGTTTGCTTTGAAGAGAACAGATTTCAAGCATAGGCGATGCTAATGGTCTCCAAACCGTTCATAACACGTACATTTTATTCTCTTTTGATGCACCGTATTCTTCTTACAGGGGTTATTGCTTTGTGCATACTTGATCTTGCATTTCTTTTTGTTCTTTTCAGCCTTCAGCTTGAATCTTGGATGTAGTTGCGGTGTTGTCATAAAACAAAACTGTGTTGTGGATCATTTCCTTTAACCTGTCAAGTCTTGTGCTCTCTGAAGAGTGGCTGTTGGTGCCAGAGCGGTGTTTGTTTGGAAAGAGATGAAAAGGCCCTCTTACAAAGTTTGTGTGTGTTTATAGAGGTAGGAAGGATCATTCTAGGTTTGTCTTTTTCTTCAGAAATGATCTGGCAGTGAGGAGGGCAGTGCAAGAACGTGGGCTTTGCTGGGTGGTTCCAGTCAGCACTTGTTAGAAGCACATGTTTATGAAATCATTTGATTTCTGAAGGAACAAAGCTCTTGCACTCTGTCACCCAGGCTTGATGTGTTCATCAGAACGCCTCCTATGAGCCTGAAATACGTAACCGTCTTCTCTCCCTCAGGGCAGAGACAACAAATGCACCTACACTGAACTTGAAAGTACTGATGAACTTGGAAGCATTTTTTTACTGGGACGCGGGTGCTGATACCTGTTATGTACTTCAGTGTTTCAGTCCTTTGTGATCTGTGCTGCGATTGACTCTCATGAGCCTCTCTTGGGTGAGGGGATTACAGTAACTAGAAGCCACTTGTAGAAGACTGTTTCTCTTAAAAGTAATGTGCAGTTGGACTGTTCTTAACACTCAAGGGGTATTTTTTCTGAGGTTAAGGTATGAATTGATGCTTTTGTATCTCAGGTTGGTAGCTGGTCTTACCCCAAGCGCCAGCCATGAGTTCAGCACTGAGCAATCCAGTGTTATAATGCCTGATCTCCAGGTAAGAATTCTGTGTGCGAATGGGGAGGGGGAGAAACAAGCTAATTGTCATGGAGTGGTTTTTTTTTCCTAATACCCAGCAACTAGGAGCTGCACACAGGGGTTGTTGCAATGAATTCCTGTCTTTGCCCCTTTATTTGCTTTAGGCATGCACGTGTTGATATCAGTTGATGGGGATCTGCAGGCAAAAGGGGATGGATAGTGCCCACAATAATGTGTGAGTTTTGCGTACTTGGGAAGTTGAGTATGGAAGCAGGGCTGGTGCCAGGAAAAAGCAGCTGTGAGGCAGTGGTGCCCTGCAGCCTCTGTGTGTTCCTGCTTCTACCCTGCTTTGTCTGAAGTGGTGGAAATGGACTTCATCCTCTTAAACACCTTAAAGAGCTTTCGGTTTAGGAGTTCATCTGGTGTTTGCCTTATTCTTCTTTTGTTACCTTTTCTCTTCCTTTTCCAACAGCTGGTGGTTATGTAGGGAGAGGCTGTTCAGCTCCCAGCATCTGCTCAGTCTTTTCAGAAAAACCCCAAGTCTGCAATTTAGTTTAATCCCCTTTTACTTCTTTTGGTCAGCCAGCAAGATCCCAGAAAGAGAACCTGACCTTGTTTTCATTGATCTGTCTGCACTTTGACCTGAGTATGGGTCTGGGTTGTCGGTATTTGTGTGCTGGTGCAGTGTGGGAAGCACTTGGAACATGGATTGGAAACCAAGCAGTACAAGTACCCATGGAAGCACTCAGTGAGAGAGAACAGGCTTTGAGGAGCGGGTTGCAACAGCTGTTTTTCTGGTTCAGCAGAAGTCATCTTTGCTTGCATGCTTGGCAAGCTGAGGTGTTTCTGCCCCAAATATTTGAAGATCTAGGGAGAAACACATAGGTTCCAACTCTGAACAGGCTTTGTGCAGTGGGAAGGAGTTATTTTACAAGTAGTAGCAGTATCTGCTTTGTGTAACCTTACAGATGGGCTTCTTCCAGAAGTTACTAGTATTAGTTATTTGTCTTCAAGTATTGGTTTAAGTTTCTCTGACATCTCTTGTGGATGCAGCCTTTCTGTGTGAATTACCTTTATTTTTTGTAAGCTGTTGCTGCAATAGTAAAAACAGAGCTTGGAAAAACAAATTCCTTGCTGGTGAAAACTTGGTGTGGGCTCACTGGCTTTAAAGAATATGGTTACAAAATAAATTTGCAAGACTCCACAGATACCTGGATTAAGCAGGAGCTCTCGAGAACATGCCAGAGGGTTTCTGGTTCTGTGAGTTCTGCTTTCCATCAGATAAAGCAATCAACACATTTTGGTTTTGTTTGCCTTCACAGGCGCTTGCAGCCAATGCTGGGACAGGGTTTGCAGTGGCAGAGCCTCAAATTGCCATGTTCTGTGGGAAGCTAAATATGCATGTGAATATTCAGACCGGGAAATGGGAACCTGACACTTCTGGAACCAAGAGCTGCTTTGGAAGAAAGGAAGAGATTCTGCAGTACTGCCAAGAGGTGAGTTTTTCTCTGTAATCCTGAATGTTCACTGCTGCTAAGGAACTAGGTTCCCATTTAGCTGGTCAGTAGCAAATTAACCTGCAGGAGACTAACGTGCATTTGACTGGCTCGCTTCACTGAGCTGTCCTTCCTGGGCCGTAACACAGCAGAGCAGAGAGGACGCTGCCGTGGAGTTTAGGAGGTACCGCTGATTTATATCAGCTCACACCGCTCCAGAAGGTGCTTGATCTGTCAGTCAGAGGTGCCTGTGTCTGTCTTCACTGGGTTTCCTTCAAGTGTTCTGCTTCTGAGTCAGTTAACCAGCATCTGCTCTGCGTCTGTGCAGATTGAACCTGACACCTATTCTAATTAGAATGTGGCTTTGTCATTATTGGTGACGTGTTCAGATCAGCCAGAAAATTAGAAAAACATTTTCTTCAAGATGTTAAAGAGTATTTTTAGGCTTTTCATGCTTCATTGCCCAAAACAACCTGTTTTCAGCATGCTCCAGGTACGCTGTGGTGTATTGGCCCTGGTAAGTGTTTGTAACTGCTCCTTTGAGGTGGCAGGCATGTAAAGGACGACCAGGAGTGGTTTTTTAAATGGGAAAGTGGTAGAGTGCACAATGTCTGGACGGGAAAATGTTTAAACTGTTGTATGAGGCTGATATAACTCGGACCACATTTGGTTCACGTAGCGGAAGCCTAAATATAAGTCAGTGTCTGGACTTGAGAATTCAAGCAGGACATAGGGATCATGTTAATGCATCAGAAATGGAGCAGGCATAAGGAAACCTGAGGAGGTGGGTGCACATTAGCCCGACAAGTGACGGGAGAGTCTAAAGATGTTACTAAACCCTACTCATTGGTGATTGACCTTTTCCGGAGGGTATCAGGCCACACCAGGCAAAGTAGAACAGATAAATACTCCTCCTCCATGGCCATGGAAAGCCAAACACATCAGCTTAGTGCTAATGAAGGCTCTTGCCCCTGACCTGGCTTCCTTCTGCCACAAAGGAGTGGTGACACATTCCCTTGTCTGTGTGACAAACAGCTCGGAGCTTTTTTATGTCTTCAGCTGTTGCAAGCTTGATCCAAAAGAGAATACGTGTTCCTGTGCAAACTTGTTCTTGTGTAGAGAATCTGCCTTGCTGCTTCTGCTTAGGAGCCACTTTGCACGTTCTTTGCTCTTTCTGGAGAGAAACCTGTCTCTTTGTCTCGTTGAACAGATGTATCCAGACCTGCAGATTACGAATGTGGTGGAAGCAAATCAGCCTGTCAGCATCGACAGCTGGTGCAAGAGGGGGAAAAAGCAGTGCAAGGACCACACTCACATTGTTGTACCCTACAAGTGCCTGGGTGAGTGCTTGGTGTGATATATCTGTGGGTTCTTGTGGGAGGAACAGAATTGCCTCCTGGCTTCTTCCAGAGAGAACAATCCAGTTTGTTAGGATTCTCTCTTATCAGGTTGCCATTTCCACATCCAGCTTCCGCTGAAACATTTTGATTTCCACAAGATGGAACTCTACCTTTCTCGAACAGATCAACAGCTTGATAACAGCTGTGGTGGAATAATGGTGCCTGGTGTGGAAAAGAAATCCCCATTCTCTCTGCAACTGCCATAAAAACCTGAAGGCTATTGTATTTGAGTATCACAAAGACATTCAGGATTTAATGCTCTGATCCTATTTTTGTGAAGCTTTAATATTTTGTTGCCTTGGAGACTTGAATGCTCAGTGTGTTCGGGCTTCCTGCTTTGGTCTTGGCAAGAGACCTCTATTCTGTTTCAGTGGCTGTATTTAAACTTTGCTGTTTCAAAGAGGCCCTGCTTCTTGCAGCTGTATCCCACGTCCTTACTTTGAACTGTAAAAGAATACGAGATAAACTGTGGTGGATTTCGTGGAGCTTTCCAGAATCTGTCTACCCACTTGAATCGGGCAACGTGTTTAGCTTGTTTACCTTGTGGCTTTTGACCTGCAGGTTGGGCCTGACGCTGTGCTGCCCTGCATGGGTTCTTAGTAATGGGCTTAGTCTCAGCTGGCTGAATCTCTTTGCAGTTATCCAGTGGTTTTGTAAGAAGTCTTGTGCAATCTCGGAGAGTCTGATTGCTGGGAACATCCAGTGGGAACCGGTTTTGGTAATTTGTATCCGTATCTCAGGTTAGGATTTGGTTTGACACAGGAGAACACAAGAGAATCTGCAGAACTGTAGGGGCACTGTTCTATGTGTAATACCCACTGCTAGGTAGTCATAAAGCACTGCATCAAAAATGAAACGTGGTGGGGATGCATCCTGGGAGAAAGACACATCTCTCTATAGATATGGAAATTTGGATCTGAGAAGCAACCAAACCCAGCTGATCATCCTGAGAGCTTCTAATGGAAGTAAAGATGAAAGTACGATCTCTGGGTTTATAAGGAGTCATCTCTTTAGGAATAATCCTCCCCCAAGCCATTCCCAGCTGAAAATGGGACTCTGACCTATAATTTGGTAAGCACTAAACTACCTGATTAAGTTTTCAATCAGCATCTTTCACAATGTGCTTGAGTTGTGCAGCCCAGCCTGTGAGGCAACTGTGGTTTTCAGATGCACATCAGGAGTTTGTATGTGTATGAAATACCCTGGCGTTGGTTTAGCAGTCCCCACACTGCCCGAATGCCTGGTGTGTTTCTCTGGGTGTCTATGACTTTTGGGTGATCGTCAAACTACATTTCTTCTGTTCCCATTCCTGCTTGTGTCTTCCTTGTGACATTAGCAGGTCGGTTCTTGCTCTGATACCGTGCTGAACCTTCTCCTGCCTCCCCCGCCAATGAAAGCTCTTTTGTATTTCAAAGGTGAAGAGGAAAACCCATTAGCACTGTCATTGAACTGTAAAATAAAGGTAACAATAGGATGATGGGAGCGGGGCCAACCTGGTGAGGTGTGGACCAAAGAACTGCTGACAGTTCTTGCTAAGCTACGAGGTGGTGTGGAAGCTCCTCTTGCGCTGCTCTGATCTGGAAAGGGAGAGGGCTTGTGGTTTTTGACAGCAGTGGCCATGAATGGGGAAGGTGTCCATTAATTATAGAATCATGGAATGGTTTAGGCAGGAAGGGACCTCAAAGTCCATCCAGTTCCACCCCCTGCCATGGGCAGGGACAGCTCCCACTGGGTCAGTGGGCTCAAAACCCCATCCAGCCTGGCCTGGAACACCTCCAGGGATGGGGCAGCCACGTGTAATGTGTAGTATGTAAGGTTTTCCTGATTCTTGGGTGAACTCAGAGAACCTTCCCTGTGTCTTATGGCACAGTGCTAAAACAGCCGTTAAGTGGCTGCTGTTTGGTACTGAATGTTGTGTCTAATCAGTTGGAATCTTCTGCCTGCAGTCCCCAGTCTCTGGATTTAAATGTTTGGTCACTTTTAGCTTTCTTATCAGAAGCATTTAAACCTCATGGGAGAGGGAAAGATTATTAATTCAGAATTCTAATTGGCCTGTTTTGAGGTAAGAGAACAGGGAAAATATCATTTCTCTGTTGTCCATGAGCCTTTGATATCAATAAGAAGGGGCTGCAAAAAATCGATAATGGAAAATATTAAAATTTATTTTAAGATGATGATGTTGAAGATTGGACAAATAGTTCAGCTCCCTGGAGACTCTGTGAGAAAAGACCTTTGACTTAAAAATCTTTTCTCCAGCTTTAAAAGCTGCCCATTGTGTGTGCAAGCTGTGTTGCTTCAAAACACTTGGATTGAAGATCTTCGCCTGATCTTCTCAGAGTATCCAGAAATCTCCTTATTTTTAAATTATTGGGTGTGTTTGTATTTAAATCTGCAAGACAGAAAAAATTCAACTTTGAGAACATTTCACATTTTGAATTCCAGTGGCAGTAGACTTCAGGGCTGAGAACAGTAAATAATGCTCAGACAGTTGTGACGCTTATTTCATGTGTGTTGGTACCAAACTGAGTTGTGGTGGAAATTTAGGCTAAATAGCTTTTAAATCCAACTAATAATGAGTCTGTAGAGCTGCCTGATGCTTCCTCTTCTGCCTTCCTCAAAATTCTGGTTTTAAGGTTCTGCCTTCATCGTGCTGATGGGGTTGTGCTTATTTCAGTGTTGGAATGCAGTGGATTTGCTGACTCTGGTTGTACTCTGGTTTAGGACTATATAGTTTTTATTTTTCCAGCCCTCTGTGTTTTGGTTAGGCCTGTCTGAGTCAGGTAATGTGCTGCCGTTGATCCTGAATGAAGCCATCTGGAAGCAAAACAAAAGCAAACAAGACTTGCTCAGATATGCAGGTACTGAAAACACAGATAGCACTGGTGGCATATAAATATTTCCAGGCTGTTGCAGCACCAGACAGCATGAACTGGCTTTGCTATGATTGGTGACTGAGAAGTCTGAAACCTTCGATATGCAGATGCAATCATTTCAAAGGCGTGCATGAAATCCTGTCTGTTCTGTGAACAACTATTTATTAACTTGCACTGTCAACTGTGCCTCTGGTTCAGCCTTAGAGCGCACACAGGGTACCAGCGATCGGCCCCTACTCCTGTTTTCACCTTGGAAACTCTGAGGCTCTGTTTTTCTGTGGATTCGCAGAGAAAACCATGGGTCTGACCTGTCCTATTGAGGATATTCCAGACCTTTGTGGCACTTGCACCCAAGTGTACTTTGGGGGAGTATCAATATTGGCTTTGCTTCCTGTTGGAAGTTGGACATGAGTGTTGGGGCAAGGGAATTATGAATATTTCCTGTTTTTCAGTGGGCGAGTTTGTTAGTGATGTCCTACTGGTTCCAGAGAAGTGCCGATTCTTCCACAAGGAGCGGATGGATGTGTGTGAGAGCCATCAGCACTGGCACACTGTGGCAAAAGAGGTAACTGAGCTGCTGTGGCAGGAATATTTACTCTGGATCTCTCAATTTGGATGATTGTAATACTGGAGTGCAACAGTGGGATCTGTTATTGCTATGTTCAGTCCATGGGCTGGGGCAGGGAGCAATGGAAAAGCAATTTATAAGTACTCAAGTGACTTAAAATCTGTGTGGGTAGCTGAGTTATTCTTCACTCATGAAAGCCTGTCCCAAATAGCTTGTCCAAGATCATACTCTAGGATGGAGCTTGGAATTGATGAAATCAAGTCTCAAAGATATTACTTTAACCAAAGGCTCATCCCTCTCTCTAGGGTAGACAGCTACAGGATTCTTCCTGTTTTGCTTGCACATTTTGCACAAGTGTACCTGCTGCTGCTGGGGATTTGGTTTGGAGGGCTTGCCTGTGGACAAGCTGAGTTTCGTTATGACCGATTAGTGGAGGTTTTACATAAGAGATGGATTATCTTCTCAGAATAAATCTCGCCCATGGGGGGGTTTTGTGGGGTTTTTTTATCTGACTAGCAAAACCATTCCAAATTCTCTGTACCCATTTCAGCTGGGGGTAATAAAAACAAGATCATGAGGAAATGTACATGTTTTCCATTCTGTAGAAACAGCAGTTGTAGGAACAGCAAAGCAATGTTTAGTTGTGATGCTGTTCATGAAACAGTTAAACTTCCTGGGGTTTTAACATCCTGACAGCAAAAACCTGTCTAAATAAAGCTGTGTTAGAGGAACCACTTTTTAGTTAAGGGCAAAATTGCTAATGTTGAGTAAATTTAAAAATCACTTGCTATGAACGTGATTAAAGAACTTTTCCAGATGTATTCGGCTCATTTTATGTCCATGCTGTAACAAAGCATAGCACCAAAGGATTCTGATGTATGTAATAAAGCCTTTCTTACTTTATTCTTTTATAAGACACCACAGAACTGTGTTATTTCCTTAGCTTAAGAGAAGTGTATAGACGTAATGTCTAATCACAGTTTGTGTTTGGCTTTTTCATTAATTATCTGATTGATTTTAATCTACAGCATGTTAGAATAATCTTGACACAAAGTCCATTGGAGCAATTATTCTCTTACTCCAATGTAAAGTTTAATAGATAAAGTTTAATGAAATGGCCAGCCCAGAAAAGCAAACAGCATTTCTGTTTCTTTCAAGTACTCTCTCCCTTGAGTTGGCACAAAATGTTGAGTTATTCTTTGCGGATGCAGCCAGGCTGACAAATCGGCTGTTGCCAGGGGTTGGGGAGGGTTTGCTGCTTTAACACCAACCAGCATGGCGTGGCTCTGAGTCCGAGGCTGGACTTTGCTTAAGCTACAGGTTTCAAATTCATTCTCCTTTAACGTTCAGACTGAGGTCCTATGTTGCTGTTGTCTTTCTGCTATAAATTTAAGCATCGGTAGCTTCTTTGGATCTGTGATAGGCAAACATTAGCTTTACCCAGGCAAGAGCCTGATGCTGTGCTGACATAAGCGGCTTCTCTTTCAGGCCTGTCTGACAGAAGGGATGATCCTGCACAGTTACGGCATGCTGCTGCCCTGCGGGGTTGACCAGTTCCACGGAACAGAATACGTGTGCTGTCCTCAGACAAAGGTTGTGGATGAGGCTCTGTCCAAAGAGGAAGAGGATGAATATGAGGATGAAGACTATGACCTTTACAAAAGGTGGGTTCTTATTGACGTAGATGTTAACAGCTCTGTGCATGGAGTTGCTGTTGCCAGTTTCACCCAGCAACTCTGGGATGATGAGAACTGAAAGGAGAATTTCTGTGCTTTTGAATTTCCCAGAGGAGTGTCCTGAACTTGAAAAATCCTTGCAAAAGGACAGGTGACTTAGCAGTGTTCCTGTTACTGGAGGAGCTAAATAGCCCCGCTCCCTCCATCTACAGACAGTCAAAAAGACTGATTGCTGCCATAGGTGCCTCCCCAGATGTTGCAGGTGAGAAAATGCAAGGAAATCTTGCTAAGCCTGAGAGATGGAGAAGATCTGCCTGTAATAGCTGGTGTGTCTATAACGAGGGAGGTCCTGTTGATGAGCTGATCAATAGTCAGTACATTTGGTTTTCCCCTCTCTTGTGTTTCTAGAACAGATGTTAGATGTTATTATGAGACAAAGGTTGGCTGCAAAGTGATGAGCCTTAACTCTGCCCCCTAACCTAACCTAACCATATCCCTTCAGTGAGTTCCCTACAGAGGCAGGTGTGGAAGACTTCACAGGAACAGCTGTGGAAGAAGATGAGGATGAAGAAGATGAAGAGGAAGAGGAGGAGGATGTGGTGGAAGATCGTGATTATTATTACGACAGCTACAAAGTTGATGATTATAAAGAGGAGACTCCCACTGAGCCTAGCAACGACAAGGCTGTCTCTGAAAAAGAAGTCAGCAGCGATATGAAATGTAAGACACATTCTAGCCTGCAGGCCTCTTCCTTCCTTGAGAGTGTTCTTGCTGGCTGTCAGTTGGTGATGAGGTTTTGATCAAGTCAATAAATGCCACTTGGAAGTTTTGTTTGCCAGATAAGTTAGCAAACAGAGGAAAGCTGATGATGCTCGTGTTTCAAGTGCTGAAATTAACTCTCTAGAGCATGGGCCATATGTTTCCAGATAAACAGCAGTGCTGCTGGCAGAACGCCCAGTGTTCGGCACATCGAACGAACACCTCCGTGAAGGTGCAGTGTTGAGTAAGAAAACGATATCTGCGTGGGCTGATTTTTGAAAATCTTGAAGAGGCATTTGGGGCACTCTATGAATTTAAAATCCTAGTTTAGGGTGATTATCTTGGATTCAGTGTTTTATACCTGTCTACGAAAAGGAAGCTGAAAGTGCTGGGCTGTGCTCTGCATCTGGCCATATAAGTGTGAGGAAGATGCTTGGTGCTGCCTAAACAGCCTTTACACAAACCCTTCTCTTTCATGAAACAAAGCCAGCCTACACAATTTGCCCGGGTTTATTATGTGAGTAATATATTCTTTCTGCGGTAGCGAGATCTACTGCGCTTGTGGTAGCTTTTGTGAAGCGATGGATGCCGTTGCAGAGGGCATCTGCTGATCGTGGGGTGCCTCAGCGTTATACCCTGTCCTGTACTTTATGTGTAGAAGTGTCTGCAGAGGAAAGAGGAGGGGAGAGGGAGTGAAATTCAATTAGCTACAGATCACCGAATCATTGCCAGCAGTTCTTGCATCTTTTTGGTAAAATGCCAGCATGCTGCAGATAATTTTACTTGCTGAAACAAGGCTTAGCTCATACATGTACAGGACTGTTACAGATCTGCAGGTGTTGGTATGGAATTGGAACAGTGTCATCGAGGTGTCTGTTTTGGGGGTACACAGTCTTTTTTACCCAAAGTATCGTGAACAGTTGCTAACACAGAGACTGTATCTTTTCTCTTGCCTCAGAATAACCCAGCTGCTTGTACTGCGGGCTCGTTGTGAGGCAGCCCATGTGCTGTGGGTACCTGCAGTTTCAATATTTAGTGTGTAGATGTTTCCAAACTTAAAAACATTGGTGATCGTATTTCTTTTGCTTAGCCTGCCATTTCACTGGCTTTTATGCCTCACCTTTAAGATGCAAAGCGTCTATCCAGGCAGAGTGCGGCGGAACAAGACGTCTTTGAATGCTTTAAGCAGCCCTAATGGGATTTCTTTCCATCATGCTGGGTTTATACAGTGGAGACTCTACCACTGGGACCCCCGGGGCATAATGCTGTGGCATCAGCAAAATAGGGCTGTGCTATTTTAGCCTCTAGTTAAGGAGAAATCTCTCTGGCGAATGAGAGCTCCATGTCAAGACAACTGCTGGCGTAGCCTGCTGCTGTGTGTCTGCTTCAGAGCACCACGTGCAGGTGCCTCACCGGCAAATCTTGTGAGGAACACTTTTGTGTTGTTAAACTACCCCCCAAAACTGACAAAAGCCCTCTGGTTTGGTGCAGTAGCGATGCTGGGGCCAGCGCTAGTGCCTCAGAAGGAAGTGTGAACTAGAGCCGCCACTGCTTCGTGTAAGTCGCTCAGCAAGGCCTGTGCTCCTCACTAGCTCATGTTCTAACCCGTCTCCACACAGCTGTCTGCTCCCAGGAGGCGATGACAGGGCCCTGCCGGGCTGTGATGCCTCGTTGGTACTTCGACCCTAACAAGAGAAAATGCATTCGCTTTATATATGGAGGCTGCGGAGGCAACAGGAACAATTTTGAGTCAGAGGAGTATTGTATGGCTGTGTGTAAAAAGATGAGTAAGTCCTGCCTCCCACTGGCCCTTTTGCAGCTAGCCACTGTCTGTCTGGCGTTTGGTGTCTCCTTCTCCTTGCCTTGGTCAAGAGAGGGTGCGTGTGTAGCTCATCCCTTTGGTTCTGGTGTCCGCAGCGGTTCTGTCTGTCCTTTTGCAGCAGTCTCCTCTTGTCTCCGCTTCTTGAGGTCTTTAGGGTGAGCTTTCCTGGGGAAAGTGGCTCTTAATGTCTGCTGTCTGTGCTCACCATTGGTTTGCAGCTCTTGCTAAGGGTTTAATTTTCCTTTTCCAGATCTATAGAAGGGACCAGGGGCTGTCTTCAACCTCTTGTGATCATACATAGCTTGCTTGTTCCCATAACTGGCTTTTTTCCAAATACACGGAAGGAAGCACTTGCTTTCCCCAGTCGTGTTGCAGTGCATATGTTTGACCAGTCAGTCCTGAGCAGCAGGCTGCTGCTGGCTGCTCTCCTGGTTGTAGGCGTTCTCTTGCTATTGTATTTTGGGAAAGTATCAGAGAAGTGGTATAGAATTCAGATTCCCCCTTTCAGCTCGGTTTGAAATATGAATCGTGACTCAATCCCTGCATTTTTGAGAGCTTGAGGTTTTTGGCACCAGTTTCAACTGGCTTTTATGTCAGATGATGAAACTAGCAAAAACATTTTAACCTCCTTATTAATCTTATTGTTGAACTCCAGCAATTCCACTTCAGCTGCCATTAAAGCCTTTTGAAAGGCTTTTTGTGTTATCTGGGGCTTGGCAGTCTTGACTGTACAGCCATAATCCTGTTTACAAAATGGGCTTCACGCAAGTGCTTTAGATTGGGTTGATCTGACTGAAGTGGTGAAATAAAAGATGCGGATGTCAGGAGCTTTTTGTACCAAAGTTTGTCCTGTTACAGAGGGATTTGGGGCTGGAAAGGGAGTTCTCCGTGTCCAGGCCTGGTCAGAAGGGCAATGAGCAGGTCCAGAATGCAGCACTGACCTGACGTTGTCCCTTGCATGTGGCAGTAATGCTTGTCATCTATGTTGCCATTATATCATCAAGTAATTCTTTCCCCTACTTCAGTTACCCTTCTCTGGTTGAAGGTTCCTGAATTCAGGTGCCTGCTAAACTCTTACCCTGTACTTGTGCTGAAGTGTCAGGTAAATTTTTTCAGAAGCGTACTGTCCTTCAGTGATAGATGGGAAGTTTTGTCCACCCAAATGACTCAAACAGGTGAAAGGTTGTGGCACCTTTCCCTTTCTGCTGAAGGGCAGCAACAGGGAGAGCATCATGTTTGCTGTAAATCCTTTCTGGAAGGGCTCTGGGATGCGTAGTTTCTAAACTAAATAGTAGTTGCTAAACTACTAAGTGTAGTTTCTGTAGCACAGAGGCTTTGTTCTGTGTTTCCTGAACTGCAGCTTATGGAGTACAGAGCCCCTATTGTGGAATCTGCAGATGCTTGAACTTGTCAGGTCTAAAATTTTTATTTCTCCCTGTGTCGGATTTGAATGTCTTAAAGCTACAAACCATCCAGTTTATTGGACAAGTCGATGTGTCACACTGAGCCTCCTTCTGTTGCTGTCTTGTCTAATATCGTTGCCTGTTAGTCCTGCATGGTGCATCTGGTAGGGAAGGTAGGTTTGAAGTGTAAAATATTGAGTAGCGTTTTGTGCACATTTATTGTCAAGCTCCCTAATCGTATTAATGATGTCTGGAGCCAGCTTGTCAGTGAACGGCTGATGCACACAATGTCATTTCAACTATCCAAAGCCAATGTGAAAGGGAAGAGAAAACAAGTTCTGTATTTTGCAGTCTAAGTGGTCCTGGTGCTGGAGTTGAATGAATCTTGTCCCAGAACTAATGAGAAGACCAAGAGGTGCTGGTTACTGCAGTGCATGACTATGGTGTTGGGAGGATGTTACTGGTGGTGGTGTTTGGTAGATTCATAGCTTAAAGAGACCAAAATGGACTTCTGGTAGGTGGTGGTTCAGTAAACTCAGTCTGCCAGGTTGTTAATTATGCAGGTGTGGAGATTCTTCTCCCTACCTGTCCTTTGAAGTCCAGGATCACAGTTTTCCAAACCTCTGCTTATCCTCACCCTCTCTTTGCAGTGCCAACTGACGATGTAGATGTCTACTTTGAAACCCCAGCTGATGACAACGAACACGCCCGCTTCCAGAAGGCTAAGGAGCAGCTGGAGGTCAGGCACCACAACCGTATGGACCGGGTGAGTGCCTATAGCTTTAGTCTTTTGTACTGCACTGCATAGTTACTGTCTGTGTTATTCTGGACAAATTGATAGTGAACTGACTTCCATTCCAGCTGCCCACCTTCTGTGTGTCTCCTGGAATGTGACCACAGTGTGGCAGTTAGATTTTCATTTCTTCAAAGCAATGGGAGAGAGGAATCACAAGGGACACTTGACTTGCTGCCCAGAGGGCTTAAGTTCTAGGTTTAAACCCCATAGCGGCTCTCTTGTGCCTTCAAAAGGCAAGGATCTGCCTGTGAAGGCAAGATCAGGCTTAAATCTGTGTCTTGTTGATGTGCTCTTTCCTTTGCTTATCCAGGTGAAAAAGGAATGGGAGGAAGCAGAACATCAAGCTGTAAATCTCCCCAAGGCAGAAAGACAGACTCTCATTCAGGTAAGAGCTGATGGACCTGAAGAGGATAGTTACCAGTGATTGGCCTTCATCTTCTTGATAAACTAAATGAGAGATGCTAATATTCAAAGCCAAAAGGCGACTGAGATGGAAGAACAGCTTTCCTGTTCTGTCAACAGCTGCCTTTCAGAGGAGATTTGATTCAATTGCGTGCTTTGTTCTTAAAGCTGGAGATGATCCGATGCTGTGCCAGGTCCTGTCCTAAGCCCAATAGTAGGAAGCTATGTCATCCTGCAAGTGTAGCCGCAGCAGAGCCAAATTGTAACTTCAGACCTTTGGCTGGTTTTGCACTAACCAGTGGCCTCACAGCCCAGTTCAGGTTGGCCTGGACTCTCTGGACACACATTTCCTGTTGGGGCAGGCTTAGTGAAAACCACTTAGGCAGCAGATACCGCTGGTTCGCTGCCAAAATGCCAATCTTGTGCCTTATGCGAAGAGTTCTGTCAGGCTGTGAAGTTAATCAGGGATGTGCTCAGTGTGGGATCGTTAGGGGCAGGCTTTTCTGGCAGTGACAACTGTACAAAGTTCCCTCAAACCAATATCCAAGTAAGTGGCTGACTCCAGCTTTTAAGTCTACTTTGGATTTTATCCTTGAATACGGTTTTCTCTCTACATTTTTTTAACGTAAGCTGCTGTAAGTCCAAAAGAGTTTTCTATCATCTCTGTTGAAACATAACAATGCTTAATGGACTCCTGGCTTATTTGGAGGTGTGGGTTATGACCTTTCTTATAGAATAGATGGAGGTTTGATCTGAATGTGTGCTGATGAAAAATCCCCTATGCAATATGTGTGTAAACATTTGCAAATTCAGATCGGTGGCTACAGGCTGAAGGGATCTGTCCTGTTTCCATGTTGCAGGGTTGAGGGAAGAGTTAACATTGTTATTCAATCTGGATCTCCCACCTTCAGCGTGATCTCTGTCTGCAAGACCATGTGCCCTCCTCAGACCTTGGAAATGGGTTGTGAGGGAAATTTTGAAGGCAAATTGTCACTATTGAGTTTGCAGAGATGAAATCTGCATCAACATCTGTTAGTGCCCTTTCTCCTGTAATGCCAAGGACATGTGTTGTGTCAGGCTTCCTTTGTTCTAAGGGGTTATGCGAGTGAGAACAGCTGACCCTGATGCACGCAGACTCCTTTCTTTGTTCCAGCACTTCCAGGCAATGGTGAAATCTCTGGAGAAAGAGGCAGCAAGTGAGAAGCAGCAGCTTGTGGAAACTCACCTGGCTCGTGTGGAAGCCATGCTGAACGATCGCCGTCGCATCGCTCTGGAGAACTACCTGGCTGCCCTGCAGGCCGACCCACCGCGCGTAAGTTCCATTGCAATGAATTTTTACCATAGGGTAGTGCTGGGTAGGGCAAAAGGTGGGGATGAAGATTGCCTGTGACCTGCTGAGGCGGAAGCTGGGAATAGGTTCCCAGTAAAGCTTTCTCCATCATGGCAGGTTATGCTGAAGGCCTAGCAGTGGGTCTCCTAATTGACTCACTTTTGTGCCTGGTTCAGAACCCCGGTGCTTTGTTTCTTCTTCATAAGCATAGTGTTCTGAGTGCGACAGACTTAATTTTAAAAGGAAATATCTAAGAGGTTAGTGCAGGTGATTGATCTGTCCAGTAACAAAGCAGACTTGCATTTGAAGTGCTGTATTTCAGCAGTGAGTTTTATTAGAATCAAATGGATTTGAACTCTTCCCCTCTTCAAATCCTGCAGCCCCACCGCATCCTGCAGGCTCTGAAGCGCTACGTTCGTGCTGAGAACAAGGACCGTCTGCACACCATCCGCCATTACCAGCACGTCCTGGCAGTTGACCCAGAAAAGGCTGCACAGATGAAATCTCAGGTATAAGAATGCTTCTATCAAGGGAGGCGTTGTTACTCAACCCTGGCTGTCGGAGGCTCTAGAAGCTTTGTGTCGGGTCCTCGCACTGGTTTGCTGAGTGCTATAGCAACTTCTCGTACCTGTGCAGAGACCTCCAGTTCTGGACATATTTTGCCTGCCACTAGATGTGCTGTCTGTATGATTTTCCTTGGCATTAGGAACTGGAACTCTGGTTTATACAAGAATTATTGTTGGTGACAGTGAAGAGTCTTGGGTTTTAGAAATAGTTTGGTATCGGTTTTGTGTTTCCTTTGGTCAAACACCCATGACTTGGACATCCTTGAACAGACTTTCCCTCTTCTCCCTACTTCTCGTAGCTGTGTGTTCCTTTCATTAGGCTTGTTCTTCGTGATGTCTGTGGTTTGGGTTTGTGGGTATTCTCTTGTTTCTCTGCAGAGTTGCTGCCTTGTTTCTGAAGTGTAATACATAATCCTTGCTAAGCACTTGATCATTGTTGTGAGCTTTCCCAGAAAGTCTTTTTTGATGAATTTACTTTGTGCCTTTGCAATATATTTTACTCCTGAAAAGCTATAAAGTGATTTTCCTTCTGCTGAGTTGTGTATGTGAACGTGTTGCTTCAAGAGAGTGTCAAACCTGACCATTGTACTTGAAAGAGTAGGTGCAGGTATTCCACAAAGGTTTGGGATTGTGTCCTGATGCCTGGTTTTGTTTCTAAAATGGTGAAAGATGCACTGAAAGACCTAAGATTCACATTAAGAGTGGCCTGTTGACACTGAAAGGTCTGGTCATGAGGGCATGAGTTTGGACTGAAGCAAAGAGGAATAGGAATTACTTAGGAATGTAATCGGTGTCGTACAAGTCCCAGTTTACTGGGGAAAAAAAAGGCTTTTTACTTGGCTGTATAACCAGTAGGGGTGGAAATGCTGTGGTTTAAGTGGAAGATGGGGAGGGGAGTTGGTTGCTGTGACCTCTGGGGAGGCATGGCGAAGCGTTGCAGTGAGTTTTCTAGAAGTGAACCTTGCACTCGGATGTGCCTGGTCCCATGTTGTTCCTGGGTGCTAGCACTGTGCCTTCAGCCCTTGGCTCTTGGGTTGCTGCTGCTGCTGCTGTGGTACCTGTTCAGCTGCACATCCTCAGAGCAGTAGTATTGTGGTATTTACATGCTGGTGTTTGGCTTGCGATGTGGAATAGGTGGTAGCATTTTCAGAGACAGCTTAGCATATCAAGCATGGTCCACCCTGACCCTTTGTTCTGGTGCTGCCAAAGCCCAAGGGAAAATGTGTGAACTGTTTTCTTAAGCTAAAACCTAAACAGTCTTTAATTCATTCTGAAGGCTGCAGTGTCAACAAATCGACGTGCGAGGGATGTGGGTGGTACAGTTCAATTTCCATTCGCTTTACTTTTCAGATGCACTTTAAGCTCTGCAGTCGATTCCCTTGATTGACAAGCTGCCACATACAAAATTAAATTGCTTTCATCCTTGCTCTTAAAGGTCAGGCACACGTCAGACTGTAAAACAGGTCCATTCAGCTCCTTAGCTTTTTTCAGCATTTGGCCATCCATATAAATGTTTTCTTGGTCTGCATGATCCCTGATTATGCAGCACCCTCTTCAGGTCAGGCTTGACTTCACCAGTGAATTTAATATGCTGGAAAAGAGTGATTTGAGGTTTGCACAGCGTTTGAATTTATTTCTCTAATGAAGGGAGAGTGCTGCTGCCAGTGAGTGGGTGTAGTGGGTGTAAGACAAATGTAGTGCCACTGTTCTTCTGAAAGGCACCTTTGTTTTGAAACTGGGGTTGATGAATAATATTGTCTGCTCCCTTTACCTCTACCTTTTCTAGTAGTCAGAAATGGTAATCCATTTAATAAAGGACTTGCATGTCGCTGCCCCAGGAAGTGAATTATGGCTGTATCTGGCGTGTGGGGAATACCAACTTCAGTGTTTGCAGTGGAGAGCTGGTTACAGCAGGAGCCGAACTGAATCCTCTCTCGCACCCTCAGCCTTCCCCAAAATACAAAATGTGTGCCATGTACAGATGGGCAGTTCAGTGAAACAGGACATGTTGGAGAGCATCAGAGAGCTGGGCTGGGTGGAACTGTGTCCCACTCTGTTGTCTGTCATGGCAGGTCCACCAGTAGCAAATACTTCATTAAACAAGCGAAGTCTCGGTACCAATCAAGGGACTGACAGTCCTTGCCTGCTCTAACATGCTTTTTGCATTTGCAGGTGATGACACATCTTCATGTGATCGAGGAGCGGATGAATCAAAGCTTATCTCTGCTCTACAAGGTGCCGTATGTGGCTGAAGAAATCCAGGATGAGATTGGTGAGGGTCTCTACGTGCAGCTCCTGTGCCACCATGTTACACTATAAGCTTTTCTATCAAGCGAAGTGGGCTGCAAAAAGCTTTCTCGCTCCTTTGAGGAGCTGCTCTAAGCAGCAAGTGCTTGGGCTTAGGCTTAGGTGCTGCAGGGCAGATCACCCCTGCGTTTGCAGCACAGCCGGTCGGAATCACTTGTTCCTAAGAACATCCACTGTGTTTATAAAAAGTCAGTAACATTCAGAATAACAAAGCTGTCTCTCAAAGGGAGATGAAATAGATCCATAAAGATAGGCAGATGCTGTCCCGCTTTATTAGGAGATTATTCCCATCTTGCTGCATAAAACCCCTTGGCCCTTATTTGTGTGTATTTCTGGGCAATGCCTTTACTGAGAATTCCAGATGAGACTTCAGAGCATGCAGGATGAGGTAACCTGGCAGCCCCGAGCAGTGTTCCCAGCCTCAGCTCAGTTCAAACCATCTGCCCCTTCCTGCTCCTGCCAGGCCTCATGCCGTTTGTGTGATATTTCCTCTCCTTCCTTTCAGATGAGCTGCTTCAGGAGCAACGTGCAGACATGGATCAGTTCACATCCTCCATTTCTGAATCCCAGGTGGATGTCAGAGTGAGCTCTGAGGAGAGCGAAGAAATTCCCCTGGAGGGCAAACCTTTCCGTCCGTTCCAGGTGAAAACCTTCCCAGCCTTGGCTGAAAGTGAAGGTATGTGGAACTGAAAAATGGCTTCACTGGCTTTATGAAACATGTGCACTTTTCTGAGCTGATAGGTTCAGCGTGGTGGAACAGAAAGCTCCTTCCCTTTGGGTGGTTTAAGAGCAAAGCAGTTGCCCCAGCAGTGCCCCTCAAACTCTGTCCACTGGAAGGAGGCAGTGCCACTGGTATCTGAGCTGCTGTCTTCATTTTCCACTTCTTCTCTTCGCAAAGTTGTTTTATCCCTTTCTGGTTTGCAGGAGTGTTAAATTTTTACAGTGTGGCTTGACTCTTGAATTAATTTTCAACCAAAATGCTTCTGTGTAACGTTCAGTCTTTGTGCTGTGACTGCTGAGGGGCTACAGGAATTCTCTGTATTTTTTAAACATGTGTATCTATTTTTTGTGTCATCGGGTGTCGACAGCTGGTGTGTGTGTGTATTTATTTTAAAAATGCTTGAACAGAGTCCTCAGCTTAAAGAAAGCTGTAGACTAAAAGCTTTTCCCAGGGTCTGAGTCAGAAATCATGCACAAGCCTTTTTTCCTTTCTCTTAATCTCCTTTCTCTGCTATTTTTGTTTTTGTTTTCCCTCCTGCTAGATCCTCAGCCGGATTTGTACCATCCAATGAAAAAAGGTTGGTTCTAAGCTGCTCCCTCACAGTGCTTTCGATCACTCTCCTACCTCCTCAGTGTGTTTGATAGCTTCATTTTAGTTTCATACTCACCTTTATCTTCATTTCCCTGCTCTCATTTAGATCAGTAACTTCTGATTTGCTTATTTAGTCCTAGCGTCAAAGAACCGCGCGAGTCTGAGCGTCGGATTGGTTGTGTGTGTTCCTCTCACGGGCTCGTGAGGTGTCTCTGAGTGCATGGAGTAGCATCTTTGCTCTCAGTTGTGGGCCTGGCAGGCTGTTTGCAGCTGTGCAGCACTTTGCATCTCTTCACTTGTACTGATGTTTGACACTTCTCAAAAGAAGCCTCGCGGTGCTGATGGTGAATAGCCCAGAGGCTCTTCTGCTGCCTGTGGAGCCTGTCCTTGCTGTCTGATAGCAGCCCTGAACCAGGAGCAAGGCTGCTGCAGCAGGCACGGGCTAAACGTACTCCTAGAGTTATAGAGTGCAGCTGCTCTGGGATGGATAAATTAGGAGATGCCTTCTCTGTCTTTGTGATCTCCTCTGCGTCACCTTTTCCCACGTAGCATCTCTCCATGCTAGCAGAGTCCTGTGTGATGATCCATCCTCATTATTAATTCTGCAGTGCCTGGCTCTAAAGGGGCTGCCTGGGCTTCAAGAGCAGCACACCAATATCAGCATTAAATAAAATCCTCTGTTGGCAGTACAGTCTCAGGTAAAGATCAGGCCCAGCTATCGCTACCATTAATCTAATTCCTCAGGTAGAAATGGAAAGCTGAGTATTAAAATGCTCTTGCAGGGCAGTGGTTTCTGTGCCTTGTGTAGGGAGTGAACCCAACATTTTAATCTGCCTTTGATTCCAAATATATGGTACCTAGCCTCAAAGAAGAGCAAAGGATTTTGCTAATAACCATTTAATGTGAACACAAACAGTTTTGTAGCATGGTGAAGGGCCAGATAGCTTGGAACTATTCTCGTATCAGCGTTTCTCTACCAATGTAAGTCACCTTCATCCCTCTTGTGGAACAGTTTATAGCTAATTCAGTGCACTGACTGCTCTGGAAAGAATTGGGACAGCCTTTAGTTTGATGGGTTGGAGATTTTTTTGGACAACTACTTTGTTGAGTTAAAGATGAGGAGGAGCAGCTGAGGGATGTGGGGTTGTTTAGCCTGGAGAAGAGAAGGCTGAAGGGAGACCTCATTGCTCTCTGCAGCTCCCCAAAAGGAGGTTGTAGCATGGTAGGTGTTGGTCTCTTCTCCCAAGTAACAAGGGACAGGATGAGAGGAAATGGCCTCAAGTTGTGCCAGGGGAGGTTGGATATTAGGAAAAATTTCCTTTCTGAAAGAGTGGTGAAGCACTGGAAGAGGCTGCCCTGGGCAGTGGTGGAGTCACCATCTCTTGGAAGGGTTCAAAAACTGTGTACATGTGGCACTTGGGGACATGGTTTAGTAGGCACGGTGAGACTGGGCCAATGGTTTTATTTGAATGAGCTTAGAGGGCTTTTCCAGCCTTAATGATTATATGATAAATCGAGACTGGGTCTCCCCACTTGGGCCAATGGGAGAGTTTCTGATGACGTGGGGACAAAGATCATATCCTGCACTTGCTGCTTATCTCCCTTCCCTTTCTACTGAATTTCATGAGGGCTGCTAGAGAGTTTTGGGGGAGGAGGATGCTCAGGTGTGAGGTTTTTTACCCCTGGGAAGTCTGTAATCTAAACTGTGCCTTTGAGCTGCATAGAACTGGGTCTGTTATTTGGTGCGGCGCTCTGTGACAAACAGCGAAGCGCAGCACAGCAGCCGAATTCCCAGCCCTGGAGACTGTGCTGCGCTGGCTCCTGAGAATTGAATCACGCAACCATAGGCCAAAAGCTGACACGCTAGTTCTGTAAAAGCTATTTGTGCCTAGTCTCTCCAGAAAATCCTCATCATTGACTTTCACAATAACATGACCTGCTTCGACAGCCGGGAGAAGTCTGACTGGCAGTCTTGGCCGTGCTCGGAATCTGATTACTGGCTCCAAAGAACAGTATAGGGAAGGGGGGTGCACTAAAACCCAAGATGCTGCTTTTGGGGGAAGTTGAAATGAAACGTTTGTTTTCCTTGGCATTTTGGGGCAGTAAAAGCTTGTCGCTGTAAAAACTTGCCTTGGAGCCAACTAACCTTTCTTTGCATCTCATCAAAGAACACGCTGCCAGTTTCGGCAGCAGTTGACATAACGTCTTGGGCAACCTGCAAGCTCAGCAGCTTGAGGAGAGGGGTATATGGTCCCCAGCAAACTGTTAAGAGCTGTGCAGCCATACTTCCCCCAGCCTGTGCTCCTCGTTGATGGCACCCAACTCTACATTTGCAGCTTCACTGTCCTCCCGCTTTTGCATTGGGGAGGCACAGGTGTTGTGAAGGACATGACGTCGTCCCTACTGGTAAAGGAAAGCTGGCATTCTCCTAACTTGCCATGTTACGTTAGGTCTGAGTGTTTTGCATCAGACTTGTCTGCTATTGATCTGATCTATTTATAGACACTTCAGATCAAAACAGTTTGTATAGAGCAGCCGCCTCCATTAATTGATATTCTTCTCTTGAGCCTATGCTAGTTTCAGCCTAGAAATGGGTGAGTGATGTTCTTGTACAAAGGCTGGCGTAGTTCTTTGCTCCTCCCTTGCCCTGGGATTTATTGTTTCTGGGTTGGTGCCAGATACGGGACAGCAAGTCATTACAGAGCGGCACTGGGTGACCTTGAAAGTCTCATTCCTGAGACACTCGCTGCTGCACTTGATTTGAACAGCCTGGGTGATGCTGACTGTGCAGTTGAAAGTGTTCCCTGTGCACTGGTCCTCAGCAGAGAGGAGATGTGTGCTTCCGTCACGGGGGTCACAGTGAAGTGGTGGTGACCCGGGATGACACTGACAGAGATCTGCACGCTCACAGTTTGTGTTACGTGTTGCCTTGGACATTCTAACAGTGCTTAACAGTGCAGTATGTCTGGATTTACACAGTTGTGATGAGTCTTGGTCTGCTCCTCTCATTGCACCTCATTTTCCTCATTAACAGACTCCCCTATCACTTGTCACTGTAGCGTAACTCATCAGCTCTCCTGACACAACAGCATGGAGACAGGTTAATAACAAGCGGTTAATTGTGCTAGCCGTGGCAGCTCCACAGAGTAGGAGACCTCTGCATCACAGAGGGCAGACTAATAGTCCATGCCTTGCTCTTTTGGTGCAGGTTCTGGCATGACCGAGCTGGATGGGCTGATTGGCGCTGAAGAAAAAGTGATTAACAGCAAGAACAAAGTGGATGAAAATGTGGTGAGCCCTCCACCTTTATTTTGTAGAGCAAAGCCTGCCATGGACACTAATTAATAGCAGTGGCTTATTTCCATGTCTCCTTCCTGCTTACAGAATGTCAGTGTGTTCATTATCCATATGGTGTGGGGGAGTCAGTTTTCTGACTATTGTAGGCTCTTAATACTGATTAGCATCAGAAGGGTGGGAGGGCGAGGGAAGGAGAAAGATCCAGATCTTTGGCAGCCTGAGCTGGAGAACCATAATTTAGTAACTGCTTTCCTAGGGAGAGACCCTTTGATATGCCTTTATTTTAGCAAGGTCGCTTGCCATCGGAATATACCAAATGCTGGTGTGTTCCATCTGTTTTTCATGGCAAGACAGGCTTCGGCACCATCTGCACGTGAGCGACCCAGTAGCTGTTGGCTCTGTCCTCAGTGTGGGAATTCACTAGGTTACAGCAGCAGCCACCTTGCCTCAGTTCCCTGGGTTTGGGGTAAAAAAGTCAGCTTCTGGGAGTTGCCTTTCAAAATTCTTTAAAGCCACAGGTTGGATACTACATGGCAGAAACGGTGTGGCCGAGGCTAGCAGCTAGTTTTTCGTTTGCGTCTTCAGTTTGAGCTAGTGTGGACGAGCAAATGGTTGCAGTGCTGCCTTAGGTAGCTTGAAAAGCTGGAGGGTGTCCCACGCTGCTGAGTGAAGGGGAAGGGTGGTTGGTGGTTTCAAGGCCTTGCTAGTGTTCATTAAAGGTTTCTTGTTTGACTTTGGGTTCCTTCTCCCAGCAGTTTTGAATGGCCCTTTCATAAAACGCTTTTGTGACTGTTTTCAGGTAATTGATGAAACCCTCGATGTGAAGGAAATGATTTTCAATGCAGAGCGTGTCGGTGGGCTGGTGGATGAGCCGGTATGTATGTGGCTACCGAGTCCAGTGATTGGTAATTCCTAAAGCTGGATTTCGGTTCCTGTGTGTTACTGAGTTGAGGGGTTTGTGCCTTGACGCTGCTTTGGGGGCTCAGGCAGAGTGGCCTTTCTGCATAAAGATGTCAACAGTGAACACACGTGGGGCACTGACCTGACTCTTCAGTTGCAGAAGTGTTTTGTGGGATAGGAAATCAGTGTGGGCCAGTGCCTGTCCAGAATGCCTAACAGTGTTGTGTTCGTTATCCTTTGGTGAAGAGCTTAGAGCTGAAATATTTACACTGCCAGATGTGATGAGTCACGTCTTGGTACCACAGATGGTTGAAGACCTTGGTGGTGGCAAAATTCTAGGCTTGCATTTTGCAGTGCATCTCCCACCCGCCTCTTCCTTTACCTGCTCTGTTGTTTTCTTCCCTCCAGGATAATGACAACTCCCTCCGCGATGACTTCAGTTTCAGCAGCAGCGCCCTTATTGGTCTGTTGGTGATTGCTGTTGCCATAGCTACTGTGATAGTCATCAGCCTGGTGATGCTGAGGAAGAGGCAGTATGGGACCATCAGCCATGGAATTGTGGAGGTGAGAAACAAACCCTGCTCCATAATCAGGGATGAAAATAGTCAGCATTGAGTCACACAATATGTGTGGGGGGTAAAGATGGCAGCAGCTGCCAAGCCATCAGCAGCTCTGCACTAGCTGGATGGGCTTCAGCTCTGAGGATGCAGACGTCTTCATCGCGTGTTTGTTAGTGTGTGGGTATCAGTCATCGGTGTGCCATGCTGGGACCTGTCACTTCACAGCTGCATTCGCTTATCACAAGGAATTCAATTAGGCTTCCCTGGCTGGCTGGGGATAGGATTTAGCAGTAAATGAGCTTTCCGCGATATCTTTAGCAAGGGAGTAAGTCACTCAATCTATAGCAATTTGTCCTCCCAACTAAATGTAACAACTGTTAAGACAGCACGATCGGCTGAACGCTGAGAAGCCATTCCTCCTTCTTCCTTCTGCTCAGATTTCTAACAACAGCTGATGGGGCCTGGAGAAAGCGGCTTTGCGCCCTTGCCCAGCCAAACATGAAATGGTAAATTCTCTCTTTAATGGCTGGGTCCCAGATTCATGAGCTTAGCTTGTGAGCATCCCCAAGCAGACGAGGAGAGGCAGGAGGTATTGGCACCCAAACAAGGAACTGTCTTAAGCAAATCAAAAGAAGCATGGCCAGCAGATCAAGGGAGGTGATTCTCACCCTCTATTCCTCTCTCGTGAGACCCCACCTGAAGTCCTGTGTCCATTTCTGGAATCCCCAACGTAAAAAGCATATAGAGCTGTCAGAACGGGTCCAGAGGAGGCCACATTATTGATCTGAGGTCTGGAGCCCCTCGGCTGTGAGGACAGGCTGAGAGAGCTGGGGTTGTTCAGCCTGGAGAGGAGAAGGCTCTGGGGAGACCTTAGAGCAGCTCCCAGTACTGAAAGGGGCTCCAGGAAAGCTGGGGAGGGGCTTTTTCCAAGGGCCTGGAGTGACAGGATGAGGGGGAACGGCTTTAAACTGGAAGGGGGAAGATTTAGATTGGACATTAGAAAGAAACTCTTTACAAGGGCACTGGCCCAGAGCAGTGGTGGCTGCCCCATCCCTGGAGGTGTTCCAGGCCAGGTTGGATGGGTCTTGGAGCCCCCTGACCCAGTGGGAGATGTCCCTGCCCATGGCAGGGGGTTGGAACTGGCTGGGCTTTAAGGTCGCTTCCAACTCAACCCATTCCGTGATTCTATGATCAGCATCACTTTTGGGGGCAGACTCAGACCACAACAGCAGCCACACGCAACCCCCCATGAAGGTGATCACAGTATCACAGTATTGTAAGGTTGGAAGAGACCTTTGAGATCATCGAGTCCAACCTATGGCCCAACACCTACACCTACTACCTACACCTACTCCTACTTGTCAGTTACACCATGGCACTAAGTGCCTCATCCAAATTCTCTTTGAACACCTCCAGG
>VWPV01004416.1:33794-51441 GCA_013389885.1 Geococcyx californianus
AAAAAAAAAAAAAAAAAAAAAAAAAAAAAAAAAAAAACAAAAAAAAAAAAAAAAAAAGAAGAAAAAAAAGCTCCCCATCCTCATACGCCGGCGATGTGCACCCTGCTGCTCAGCAGTTTGGGCTCTAGGAATCCAGACTCCCTGGAGGCAAGGAGTTAAAAGGCTTCTAGCATCTCGTTGATAGTTACTCTAGTGGAATGTTAGACCATGGTTTGTGCATACTGGGGTCTGCACATGCCCCTTCCAGATTCAGTTCTGCCCTAGGGTTGGAAGTTCCCGGTGTTGAATTTAAATCCTCCGTTCTGAACCAGTTTCCTTCAGTACTCACCTGGCATTAACAGCCCCCTCTGGCTACTACTTCCTAATTTTCCCCAGCCCTCCTGCCTCACCAACAGGGTAAGTAGGTAAGAGACGCAGGCGTTGGCGCCCTGGCCGTCTTTGGGTGGTGTTGGGCCATGGGCACGGCTTTGGTGTTTGCCCAGAAACGACAAATCACTGCAATAATCAGAACCTTGGGAGCTGATGAACATGGAGTTCACTTCAACTGGGGAGGGAAGAGAGGGACAAGTTGGGAAGGGATATTGCCTGCTTTAAGGGAACTTGGAAGCATAGGCCCCGAGAAGAACTGAAGGGGTGTTGTTCCACTCACCATCATGTCTTTGTAATGCTTGTATAGTTGGTGTTAATGCTCACGGCTTTTTTAAATCTGGAGGTTCTGGTAACCTGTGGTGTATTTTTTCTATTTTTCCTGTGACTTTATTTTTTTTCTTCTCCCTTCCGTGTCTCTTCCCACTATGCACAGATTTACCTGCAAACTCCTTAGTGTGGTCTGTGGGGAATGTACAAAGTTTAAACACATCAATAAACACTTTAACTTCCAGATGGTTTCTTCTCTTTATTCATGGGCTTGTTTAAGCTTCTCTCACCTCCCACTGCATCCTTGCCAAACCTGCAGAGACCTTTCATCCCCTTGCTGTCCACCTCCACCTTGGCGAGCATCGCAGGAGGAACGGGCTGGTGCTGAGAAGGTGTAGCCGTGCCCAGAGTCTCCTGTGGCATTCCCAGATCCCGGTGACCTGCGCAGAGAGAGGTGTGATACTAAGCACCTGGGACTCCTGAATACCATGACATCCTCACACTGCCACCATTAGTGCTGGAGCACAGGACAGGTAGAGCTGTGGCTGCTGTTTGTCATCTGGCTGGTGGTAGGAGACCTTACCAGTGGTTCTGTGGGGGTGAAGATGCTGGAATGGTTGCTGGTTTGAAGGTGGCCACTGGCACAGCCGATCGGAATGAGCAGGCCCATAGTGCTCTGCAAAAGCAAGCTGTTCCTGCCGCTCAGCCGCAACCTGAGCGAGCTGAGGGAACAGATCCAGGTGGTGGGGAAGGGAATTTGGGCCGCACGACGATTGTGCTGGCTTTGTGCTTGGAGCCTCTGTTGCCCACAAGCCTTAGAAATAGGGCTGAACAGGTGAAGAGTGGCTGCAGGAGGTCTGCACGGTCATAGCTAAGGGGGCACAGACAGAAGCCTCGAACAGTGACGTGGTTTCCTGGTGGATGGCCATGTCTAAAATGCTCTGAAGGCTTGAGGAACCTGGGGCAGTAGCTGGCTGACGGGTTAGCGCTTACTGTGTCATTTCTAGGGTTTTTAGTTTACATAGGGAAATGACTGTTTGGTTTAACTTTCTCTTCCAGAACACCTAAGCCCACCAGCCTGTGACGCTCAGCTGCCTCTGCCCATCGTTCCTCTCCTGTTTCCTTCTTTGAAGTGTGACCTCAAACGCAAATCCCTCCCCTCTCACGCAGTGACCGCAAAGTCCTTGCTGTTTGAATGCTGGTCCAGGAGGCCAAGAGACAGAATTAATCTTCCTTGGCATTGATCTGAGCAGTTCCCAGTAGATCTGGATGAAGAGGGGAGAGGAGGTGGGAGGGAAACACGAAGGCTTAGTGATTCTGAATAGGAAACAATCGCGTGTCCTGGTTCTCCTTAAACGTGGTTCCACTGGAACTTCCATATTCTGGTTAAATTATTCAGACTCCGCAGGAGGGACCAGATGCTGGCCTAGAAAACACCGTCTGTTGGCTTGTCACAACTGCTTGGGGAAGAGTTTTGATTTTAGACTGTAAATTCATTTAAACGGTGCTGGAGCAGCGAATCCTCAGTCCAGAGCTTCTAAGCTGCACCCTCAGGTAGGGTGACCTGAAAGAGAAACAAAAGAGGCTGTGGGTTGAATTCCAGAATTGAATTTGGGCATTGGATTTTTGCTTTGATAAATCCTATTAGTCCCGCAAAATAAATAGATCAGGCTGGAATCACAGCCTGGTAGTTACCTGCTTGGGATTGATTCTTCATGATGGGTTTAGCCTGCAGCTTCTGAAAAGGGATGCTTTTAAGTGTTCAGGTGGAGATTGGTGCTCAGATGCGTCCTGGGTGTTACTGGTACCAGTACTGGGCCGGTACCACAGGGCAGGTGAGGGGAGCATCATTGGGATAAGACTCTTAAAATCAGATTGGATGAGGCTCTTAGTGCCGTGGTGTAGTTGATGAGTAGGAGTAGGTGTAGCTGTTGGGTCATAGGTTGGGCTCGATGATCTCAAAGGTCTTTTCCAACCTTACGGTACTGTGATAGATGATTGAAACCGTGTAGAACAGGTGCTTCGGGAAGGCCTTGCAGTGTCATGGAGAGCTGCGTGTCAGAAGCAAGCTGTGACTTAAATAAAAGCTACTCACAGTTACAGAATCGTGGAATGACCCGAGTTGGAAGGGACTCAGAAAGATCATCGAGTCCAACTCCTGTCCCTGCACAGAACAACCCCAACATTCACACCATGAATGGAATATTGTCAGGCTTGGTTCTGCAACTGCTTCCCTGGGAGCTGTTCCAGTGCTCCAACACTCTCTGCCTGAAGAACCTTTTCCCAGTGTCCAACCCAACCCTCCCCTGGCATCTTCCTGCCATGCCGTGGGGTCCAGAGAGAAGAGCTCAGCGCCTGCTCCTCCTCCTCCCCGTGTGAGGAAGGGGCAGAGCGCGATGAGGTCTCCCCTCAGTCTCCTCTCCAGGCTGAGCAGACCCAGTGACTTCAGCCGCTCCCCACACTCCTGTTCACCCTTTAAGGGGAGCAGTGTGGATGTTGGTTAAGGAAGAAGGGTGTTTGAGAGGGGCCCTCGATACCGGGGAGCGCTGGCTCTCTTGGTCTTATTTCTCGGTGAAGCTTTCGTTAACGTTGCTGCTCTGGGGGGTGCAATGTGGTGACGCCGCTCCGTGCACGAGGCCACGTGGATGTAATTTGGGCAGTTTTACCTCACCAGCCCCTCTTGCCCCCTGTGGAAGGCTGTGCTCACCGGGATGCGTGCGGAGCATTTCCTACGTCCCAGTCGATGGAAGCGATTGAAGGTGCTTGTGAGGAGCCCAGTCCGTGGTGCCGCGGTGCCTTTCCCTGCGTGGCTCCAAACGTAGCCTGTGATCCCAGCGGGTGCGGCGCGTGGCCGGGGGGAGGCATTAATGCCACGTGAATACATGATTCTGCAGGACCGAGCGTGTTAAAACCACAGAGCTGGGCTGAATTTACCAGTGACCCGCGAGAGCCTGCGCTTTGCGGCGGGAGCGCGTACCCTGCCCAGCGGGCGCTCCGTGCCAGCCGCCAGCACGGCTGAGTGCAGACTGGTTTATTTCAAACAGCTCCTTTCCTGAGAGTGGTTTGAGACCAGGCTGTGGGCTGAAGGAGCCCGTTGTTGAATGGCATCAGCTGGCCTCTGGATGGCATCTGGGAGGTTCTCCATGCCCGTCTCGGGCAGAGCTGTACAAAGGTGGTGCTTGGGAATGTTGGGAGAGCCTGGGGCCAGAGGGAACTGGTTGGATCTTCCCGGAATGTTGCTGTGGGGTGTGTGGGTGGGAGTGGGTAAAGACCCTGCAATTGCAGAGGAAAGAGGAGATGATGGAGCACGGTCTGTGAAGCTCGATACCCTCTCTGAAGAAGGATGGCTTGAACTGGAACGGGCTTGGGGTATTCTCATTTTCTGGAGGCTTCCTCATCCTCCTTAGAGCTTCCTGGGGCTGTGGGTCCCTCATTCCAGCTGTGTGTGCTGGGAAGGTACATGACAGCACATCGTGACAGCACATTGTCTGTTTGTCATGCCTTAGACTTCCCCAGGTGGTCCCTTTGATCTCGGGAAGCCAGTTTTACCTGGGAATTTTCCTCCTAGCCTCCTCTACATCCTTGCAGTCTCCATGACAACATGAGCTGGTCCAAATCCTCCCTCTGAGCCTGGACTCGAGGCCACTGGGAAGGCAGAAACCTCTCGAAGGCTGGCTGCCCAGGACCAGGAGCTTCTCACCGTGCTTTCACACGAGAGCACGGATTCCCCTGGAATCCTCAGCCCTTCCCCACCCACCCCCAGCCAAGACCCTGTGGCGGGGAGCACGTCTGTTCTCCAGCTGGAGAAGGTGTGGGTGTGCAAACCACCCACGGGGCAACCCCACGTGGGTGAAACACCTGGGGCTTTGTTTGGCCTTTGCTTTGAGGCACCTGCTCGTGCCCGCTGTGTGCAGCGCTGCTCCTTCCAGGTGTCCGTGCTCGGAGCGAGGAGGCAGGTGCAGTTTCCCTCTACCAGGGAAGCTGCCTCCGCTATGAAGGCTGGTGACCTCGAGGCTGCAGCGTGCCATGGGTGCTCCCAGGAGCTGTGGGGTTCCTTCCATCTGAGGAAGTGGAGGACGAGTTTCCTGCAAGACAGGAGGCTGCTTTTCCTAGGGCTGGAAGGGAATTTGCTTAGCACACAAGCCCTGGAGACTCTAGGAGTCAGCACGTCACTGTAAGGCCGAGGAGAGGCATCTCGTGGCATACCCTTGAGAAGGTCCACGTTAGCAAACCCTGGGGGCTTGCCAGGTGGCAAGGACTTTTCCAACAGCTTTCCCCAGTGGGCTGAGTGCTGTATCCTCAATTCCTGGGGAGGCAAAGCCATGAAGGAGGCTGGGTGTCCCGCAGCAGGTGTTTGTTTGCCACCTGCACGACATCCCGTGGGTTGTGCTGTAGGTTCTTCTCCTGGGAGAACCAAGTAGGGGCTCAAATTGTTTCAGAATCCTCTCCCTGTAAAGCTGACTGCTCTGAGGGGATTTTTTTGACCTGTGGGTCAAGCTGGGTGGAGTTGATGAAGGCCAAGGAAGATGCAGATGTGGCCAAGTTGGATTGAATATCCCAGTATCACAGCAACCGACTGCGTCCTCCTGCAAGGTCTCTGAGCTGGAGGGGGTTGTTCAGCAGCTGCGAGCTCAAAATACAGGAAAATTCAGCACTTCAGTGGTGTGCTGGGTGGTGGCAGGTGGAGATTTGTTTTGGCTGAAAGCTCAGCTGCTTCAGAGAAAATACCTGCAGGGAGAAAATGGTGTAAAGGCTTTCTGAGCAGAGGGAGGAAGGGGTTGGCTCCCTGCTCTGTGTTTGTGCTCCCCAAGGAGCTGCTGGGAAGGGTCCCCAGTGACCTGCAATTCCCATTTCTTTACCTGGAGCTGCAGGGCTTGGTGCCCCAGGGCCGTGCCCCCGCACAGGTAGCAGAAAGGCAATCCTAAAGCGATCTGTTTGACTCCATAGTGGGGGTTTGTGTCCTGCCCAGGTTTGGAAGGTGTGTTGGAGAAGAGAGGAGCTCTTTTCCTGCGTGTTTGCCTCTGTTTCGAGCAGCAGAAACTGGCACAAGATCAGAGCGGAGCTGGTTCTCCCGAGGCTGGCACCGCGTAATCAAAGGCAAGGTGAGTAATGATGGTTTTCTCCAGCGTGGCGGTTTGGCAGGGAATAATCCTGCAGCTGGTGCGGGCTCGTGGAGAAAAGTAGGTTGGAGAGGACTTCTGGAGGACATGTTGAGGAAAGAGAGAAGCTTCAGCAGGGAAATCAGGATTATTTCTTCAAATGAGGCAAATTCCAAAGTGATTTTTTTTCTCTGTGGCAGTGCTGCCCAGGTGACAGAGAGGTCGAAGCAACGCAGGAAGCCGTGGTGGCTCGCTGTAGGCAGTCAGGTCAGCAAGAAAGAGGCAGCACCTATGCTGCAAATCCCACAAAACTGGTAGGTTATCCAAGAGATTCCAACAAAGCTCACACATCAAACCGGCACTACAGACGTTTGATTTTCCAGCAGCATCAGTCTGGAGAGATGAGGGGCAATTAAAGTCTCCAGGGGAGAGAAGGTAAGAGGTAAGAAACAACTGCTGTTCCTTCATCATCGCAGCACCTGTTACAGAGAACGGCTCACAACAGCTATTCCAGTTTTGATACAGCATTAATGGCTTGAGCTGCTCTTCCAAGCAAGACTGACAGCTCACGGTTGAATCCAGGTATCTCATGGCCATAACACACTACCTCCACCCATGGGTATTTCTGCCCGGTACCTTCCTTCTCCAGAACCTGGTTTGAAGGCAAGTCCTGACAACAACATTAAACATTAGAAAAGCCTTTATATTTACAGCCAGCCTCTCACACCTCGCAGCACCAGAAACCCAAAGTATCAGAAACAGGAACCACAGAGCTAAGCCTGACGGCTGCTGCGGCTGGGGAGCAAGTCCAGCCTCAGGTTTGCTCGGCACAATGAGGACAAAAGGTTACCAGATTTCAGTGGTTGCACTCAAGATGTTTTCAAACCTCTTTAAGGAAAACAGTAGGACAGTTAACTGCAGCCCCATTGGAGTCCACTTTGCTACATGGAAGTGCTGAAAGCACTGAGCACTTCACCACCACCGGTGTGCACACAGCTGTTTGCTGGCTGCCTGCAGAGTTTCATTGCCTGGATCTTTGCTGCACCAACTGCTGAGCAGCAGCTGGGAAAGCTGGTGGGCCCCTGTCTCGCTGGCATTCCGTCTATCCACGTGCTGCTGAGCTCTGCCGAGGAGTGGCAAAGCACATGGATTTACCTGAAGCCACCATAGAAAACAGTCTTCTCTTGGCGAGACGTTTGAACTAGGATCTTCTGAGTGACCAACAGGTCCAGTGTCCATGGGGCTTCCCGTGAGAAGGATGTTCTTGTTGAGCTTCAAAACACCCTACAGAACCAGCACGAGCTGGGTATCCAGCACAACCAAGTAGACGAAGAGCAGTTTTGGCAGGTAGAGACCCTAAACCACACCTGCATTCACCAGCTGTTCTACCAAAGCCTCTCACAGCCAATTCTGCCAGGCTAAAAGCCTGTCCCTGATTTGCCAGCAGTGAAGGATTAGAGAAAAGGGGAAAACTTTCGTCTTCCCCTTTCGATGGTCTCATAACCCTTGACAAATACAGACCTAAATCTGGAAGGACAAGGGTGTCTACTCCTTCCAAACACTTCAGCGCACGCACACTCTGGGTATCTCAGTCAATTCCCCAGCCTGACTGGGGAGCAGAGAACGTTTGCCATTAAAAACCCAGCTCTTGGTGCTTCTGTGCCGTAAGAGCCGGGAAGCAAAGATAAAACGCGGGTAAGCGCTACCTTGGCTCCTGCTCGGGCAGTACCACTTCGTTAAACTTTAACAACTCGCTAACGTGCAGATCAGCAAAGATGCACAGCATCGCTTTCTGGACAAGGTATTTGCAGGAGATCACGGCCCTCCAGCCATCCCAGACCCTGCTGAAAGAAAATCAGCACTGGAGTGGCACAACCGCATCGTTGCTGTCTCCCTGGGGACCCAACAGCACGGATAAACCACAAGAGCTTCACAAAGAATCAAAAGTTCTTTTGTAGAAGAACGCCGCGTGGGTTGGGTCTGTGTGTGACAATGAGGTCCCCGTAATGAAACCCACCCTGGAGAGGCAGGGATCACGGGGGAGCAGGACGTGCCAGCTCTCTTCTCCCACCCTATTTCAGTGCCACCCGTGTCTGCCCATAGCGATGGTTTGGGTGGACAGAGCAGCAACACATCCCATAATCGATGTGTGTCCCTGCCTCCGGGCCTTAGCAGGGACGAGCAGTTGGGGTTAAAGGCTTCTTACAGAGGATATCAACTCCACGCGGGCCCTACAACCACAACTACAGCCCAAGCAACGTCATTTTGTGTTTCCACTCTACTGACCCAACCACTGTCAGTTTATCTCCAATATGGGGCACCTCTACCACCCAACCAGATGACGGTTTGGTTTTTGTGCCCCGTTCGAAGGAACCCTCCCACGTTCCCTTTAGGCACAGCGTGTGATCCCTCCAAGCTTCTTCAAGCAGATGGTGAGTGTCCGCTCTTATTTGCATTTACCCCAGGAAAGAAGAAACACCTCTACTAAAGGTCTACACTTACGCAGCAAACCCCCAGTGAGAGAGAGGTTCAGCACCACCCAGACAACTCCAGTTGTGGCCAATCGACTGTAACAATGAATGACCCTGCTTCCAGTCCCACGGGGATTATCAATAACCAAGCACATCACCTCCACAGCTCTCGCTCCAGCACAGGAGATCCACATCAGCCCTAGGTAAACGGGACCTGGCCCCACCGATTCTGGGGAAACCATTGCTCCCGAATGCCAGCCTGCTTTACAACCGCAAAGAATGGTCCTTTGGTGTGGGTTCCAAATGTGGGAGCCCAAAACTCAGCACTCACCTTGGTTTCGTTGCTCCTCAAGGTGCTTTTCGGGAGAGCTGCCAGCAGCGCAAAGCATTGGGTTGCTTCCAGCCCTGCCCCAAGGGGGGAAANAAAAAATGTAAAATAAAATGTGTTTAATCTTCCAGGGACCTCCTGTGGGGCTGGCAATTGCAAATGCTTTGAGTCAGGATGCATTTTTCTCCTCACAGTGCTTCCTTGGGTTTTTGGAGTCGTGCAACCCAGCAGTGATGTGTGCAGCCCAAGTTGTTTCTCCGCAGCTCCAGGGAGGAGCGGCAGAGGCATCAACCGATGACAATAAAGCTGTGCTCCCCCGTTCACCCAGCCCGGCCCTTTGAGATGGAGTTGGAAGCATTTTGGGTGTTGGTGGTGAGCTGTGGGGTGCGCTCGCGTCACCCGCTCATCCTGCCCAACGGTGTCTCTCAGGTTAGGACCTGATGCCGATGGCAGGGAACCGAGGACCTAAGGGGGGGGAAGAGCAACCCCCACACCGCTTGGACACCAAGGGCAAAGCAGCCACCAAGAGGTGAAAGGCTTGGATTGCTCCTCGGCACCGGAATCACCAGCTCCAGGGAGGGATGAAAGCTGTTGGAGAAGAACAGCCACAGGGACGCGGCCAGGCGCTCAGCATCACCCGGAGCAGCCGGATGCGCGGCCTGGGAGGGCTGAGGCCGTGCTCTCACTTCCAGGGTCTCTCTGCAAGTTGAGCCCTGCCCGGCAAACGTGCCGTCCCCCAGGAAGGCCAAACCCCGTTACAACCGCGCCACCTCACCCTAAGCCGTCCTCCCAGCTTCCGATCAAAGACACGCAGGAGCGCAGCTGCACGGTCCATCCCGGCCTTCCAGCCGCTGGCCACCCACCCCTTCCTCCAGCAAATATTTGGTCGCGTTGAGTCACAAGTAGTCCCATAGCGCCGACTTTCATCCACCTCTCAAACCATTCTGAAGCCGGCCATTGCCTTAAGCTCCAACCTCAAGAGATCCACCAGGGTGGTTCATTGAAGCACTTTATTGGCGATCACGTGTGCTCTGTGCACTCTAAGCTTTGTACAACCCCCCCATCCATTCACACCGTGAGCAACAGCCACCCAGAGCTTCGAACGCTGCTTTGGTTCCCCTTCTGCAGAAGCAAAACCAAAACTGTCCAAAAAACAAAAATACCTAAAATCGGCCACACCGGTTGGGTTCCACCAGCAAACCAGTTGTGCCGTTCCCAGCCGGAGCCGCAGCACGCAAAACTAAAAGCTCTCTCCCAGATGAGCCTGGTTTGCTCCTGCTGCTGCCAAAGGGATGCAGGGGAAAGGCTTTGCATCTTCCTGCTGTCTCCACCGGCAGCGTCCCGCCTCTCATTTCCGATGCTCCACCATCAAGTGCCACTTTGCTTTATCAGGACTAATTAAAAAACCTCGTCTCAAGGGTTCTAAGCCAGCAGGGAAGAAGTTTCCAGCCTGCCACGGCATCATTTGTCGTCCGAGGTGCTCTCCGGCAGCAGGGCACCACTCTTGTTGTTTTTGCGGATGCAGACGCCACAGTCCAGCTCCACATCAATGTCCCCAAATTTCAGCTGGCAGGACTCGTTGCAGCTGTGGGAGGGACAGTGACACCGGTCAGGTATCCAGAGGCAGCGAGAGCCAGCGGCTCACCCCAGCCTGCTCGGGAAGGCTGCTCAGGACTGTCTGCTCGGGGCTACCAAGCACATCCTTCCCAGTCCTCTGCTATGAGGCCAGGCTGGGAGAGCTGGGGTTGTTCAGCCTGGAGAGGAGAAGGCTCTGGGGAGACCTTAGAGCAGCTCCCAGTGCTGAAAGGGGCTCCAGGAAAGCTGGGGAGGGGCTTTTTACCAGGGCAGATAGTGATAGGACAAAGAGGAAGGGCTTTAAATAGGAAGAGGAAGATTCAGATTGGCCATTAGGAAGAAATCCCTCATGCTGAGGGTGGGGAGGCCCTGGCCCAGGTTGCCCAGAGCAGTGGTGGCTGCCCCATCCCTGGAGGTGCTCCAGGCCAGGTTGGATGGGGCTTGGAGCCCCTTGATCCAGTGGGAGGTGTCCCTGCCCATGGCAGGGGGTGGCACTGGATGGGCTTTGAGGTCCCTTCCAACCCAAACCATTCCATGATTTTATAGCATCCATGGACACGCAGTTTTCTTATCCCATGGTAAACTGACAGCTGGATTTCCCAGGGCAGCATTGGATCTAGGTATTGCTCTTGGTCATCTGAGCTCCTGCCTGGTGATGCCCCCACCCCCAGGACCCCTCTGCCCCACGTACCAGCGAGACGCAGCAGAGTTTGCTGCCAAAACGATGAGAGCGCCCGCATAGTGCCAGCAGAAGCACAGGGTGAGGAACATGAAGTTGCTGCGGTCAGTTGGATCCCAGCTCGGTCCTCCCCACGGAGAGGACAACACGAACCCAATCTGGTCACAGACAGAAGAGACGTTCGTTAGACATCAGCGCACGTCAGGCTTTAGCACACCCCTCTTTTTTCCTCCCAATTTTAACTACGGTGCTGTGGCTGACTGTGGACTACAGGAATAATAATCCCAAGTAACACCTGGACCACCTGCATTTCAGGTGGAGAGGGATGACTGGTGGACACGCCTTAGGGCTCACGGTGCAGCCCAGCATCCTCAGAGACAGACGACAACGCAAAGGCTACACCGCCAGGCTCTGCATTTCTCCCTGGACCCAAAGCCAGGCGATTACGCGATGGGTTTCCAGATATTTCCAGTTACTTGGAGCAAAGAGAAGAAGAAATTGGACCTAAAGAAGGTAACAAAACTGTGGTTTCCCACCCTTGTGGGGTGTGATTCCCATTTAGCGCAGAGGTTTGTCCATGCTGCACGCATTACACGTGCATATCTCTGTGACGACAGCTCTGGCACAAAGCCTCATTTCCTCCTCTTATTTACTCAGATTGCAGCCACCTTCCAAGTTTAACCCCACCAGAAGTGCCATAAAGGGCGGAGCATCCCCCTCTCTTCTTGTTTTCCCAGGTGAGAAGGCCACTGCTCGGAGGAGAATGTTGGATACGCACTGACCTGCCAGAGCCAAGAGCCTTGGAGAAGGAAGGAGCTGGTCCTGAAGGTCTCCAGGATGATGTGGTCTCGGATGAACACCTCTAGGAGGGCACAAAGGGCACCAGCAAAGATAGCCAAGGCCAGCAGGGAATGGAGGTGGTGGTCCAGCACAGCATCGCTGTAGTCATGGAAACAGAAGAGCAAACCTGCCAAGATTTACAATGTGTTAGAAAAGGATGTTCTGGGACTTGTTTTTTAAAAAACACATCTGAAAACTGAGGCTACGCTCCAGGTCTTGCTGTGATCTGCCTGGTGGGAAGAGCCAGAGAGCAAACTGCCTGCTGTCATCACCCTCACTGTGCCAGGATCACGCAGCGCCCAGTGCTGGGGTCTGCTCTCTCCGCAGAGCAGCCTTTGTAGCTGCAGAGGTCCCCGTGCCCCAGCCAGGGCCACAGGGCTGTCAGCGAGAGCACAGTGATGGGGACCTTCAGCTCAGGTGGTGGTGGGGAGCTTCATATCAGGGCTTGTCCTTCTGCACATCCAACCAAGGTGGAGGGGACAACAGATTTTGCGATTCCAGAGAGCATCAGCTGCTTGTCACCAGAAGGACACATCTCTAGGATCTCACGCTTTCCCTGTGCACCTGGGGCATCCAGCCATGGATGGATTTATATTTGGAGAGGAAAAGGGAGAGGGGAACTTGAGCACACATCCAGTGTCTGCACACCCTCCAGCTCTGGCTGCTTGTCCAGCACCTCACCAGCCTCAAAAAAGCCCAGGGAGCTGGGGTTGCTGCACACACCGCTGACCTCCCCAGTGCCTCCCCTAACCCACGCTCCACACTCTCCCAGGCATCCCACGGGATTCACCTTCGACGAGCAGAGCCACGGACAGCGAGAGCCGATCTAAGCCAAGCGGCAGCTTGAGTGGAGAATGTGAGACGACATCCACGATGCCGGAGAGGAGGAAGAAGAGGTAGATGGTGGTGTAGTGCCAGTGGGTGAGGTCTGTCCAGCTGTGTGTCTTGGGGCTGTACAGCTGCAGGTGAGGACCCGTGGGAACAAACTGCTCGACCAGTATTCCTGGGCAAAGAACAGAAAGAACAAGCTTGCAGGAAAGGTTTCTTTGCACTGGTGAAGTCGTAGAGTTGTTTTCCCAGCGGAAGGGTAGCAAGGTCCCATCAGAGAACATGCCACAAGCATGTCCCCAAGCCCTTCCACAGCAGCCACAGACATTTCCCACCAGAAACAGCCCCGTTCTCATGGGAAAGTGTGGTAGAGTGCCAGCAGATACTGAGGCAGAGACTCATCCTCATCTCTTACCTGCTAGAGCAAAGAAAGCTTTGACTGCCCCTTCGAAGACCTCCACGCGCTGCATCCCATTGCTTGGCTGACTCTCAGCATTGTCTTTCCGCCTGAGATACTTCAGCGGGTATCGCACAGACCACCAGAGACCAAAAATGAAGAAGAAGGTGCCCCGGAGGGCATTGCCGAGGAAACTCGTAGGCATTGGGCTCGTTTGCTGGACCTGCAAGGACAAACAGTGCTTGAGATCAGCTCCAAGCATCCCAAGGGAGATACTGGGCTGCTCACTTGCTCAGCATCCCCAGAGAGCTGCATCCCAACCGAGTGGGCGTGCGTGGCTCTGCCATCGAGTACAAACAGGTAATACCACATATGGGACATCACCACAGAGAAGCTGCCACCACAAGCTGCTCTGTGTATGCGTATCGTTAGGACTTCATGGTGCCAGAGAAAAATACATCAGCGCCTAAGGAAGCGTGGCAGCTCGGTGATTTTAGAAGAGGAATTATAACAAAGTTTTTGCTAATAAAAAGCAACATAAAAATGATTTCCTTGGAACATAAACTCCCTCTGAACTGGATTATTACCAGGGAGTGAATCCAGCCGACGTTGTCAGTAGCTCCAGCCAGCCAAGGCATCTCTGGGCCCTACCAACTGCACAGCTGGAGGAGGAGGCAACACAGGAACCATTACCATTTCCAAAAGGAGCCTCACGCATATTCCACACAACCTTTGTGTCCCGTGCAAGAGGTGACTTGACACAAGGGAAAGAGATTTCATCTCCAGCAGGAAGACTAAAGGCATGGAAACCACCTTTGTGCTAGGCTGGACCAATGCCACCGAGTACCAACCAGGACAGAGAGGAGCAGAGGTACAGCAACGCAACCGGCTGCCGTGGCCAAAGTTACATCTTACAAAGTATTTAAGCCCATACTCAAAGTGTTAAAAAAAACCCCAGAGCAGCAAGCACAGAAAGGAATAATTTAATAATTAATAATCTAAACGCTTACAGCAGTGAGGTTTTGATGTTACCTTGGGATGGTCTTGTTTCCTCCAGCAAGACCTCTCTCCTTGCTCTCTGTGTGCATCTATCACCTAAGGAGGTCTCGCTCTTTCCCTCCTCATGGGCTTTCTGGTCCTTTTCTAGCTTGGATGTGCATGGAAGGAGGTATTACTCATCCTGAAGCTGCCGAACCGACTTGCCCCTTGCATCACAAATCACATCCTCACCGTGTTTATAAATACCAAAGCAAACTGCAGAGGCTGGATGAACAACTCCAGCACGTTCTCCAAGTCCTCCCACACTAGAAAGTAATTAGGCCCTGCAAAATAAGGGTAGGATGTGGTGTGGCAAGCGCCTCAGGTGAGAGAGAGCTCTGCAGGATGTCCCAGGTCAGGTTTTGGCTGCAGAGCTGGAGTCGGTGGAACTGGCTCAGCCCTGCGTGGGCGGGAGCGCCGTTTGGGTTTGCAGATTGTTGCCATCCATTGCACATCCGGAACACAGGCAATAGGAAGGCTCAAAACTGTTTATACTGCGTTAAGGCTTCCTTTCAGGAAGGAAGTTACTAACCAGCCTTTCAGCAGATGAGAAACTCCCTGTCTCAGGAGCTGGTTGGGGGATTGGGGATGGTTTTCTGCTCTATTTTGGTTGCCTATGTTAGGGAGAGACGGCTCACGTCTCGTATCTTTCCTGATTATAGCCTAGACAACCAGTCCAGGGCACATAACTTCCCTGCACAGACATCCAGATGCTGCATTGGGTAAGAACAAATGCTGCTAAAGCACATTTAAGCAGGGCGCAATTGCATGATACATAACCAAATGTCACCATTGTCCCACCAGGAATGCGACTGTAAGGGCAACAGCCTGAAGCTGGAGTCAGGAGCACACCCTCATCAAGATATGTAGCAGGAGTGTTAATTGGAGGAGAGCAGAGACATCCCAGTGCCCAGACACCAGGAATTACAACTGACACATCCCACCCGCAGCTCCAGAGGCTGCTCCGAGCTGCACCAGCACTGCCTCCACCTTCAACCCAGGGCGTTATCACCCCGCATCCGCCAGGCATCCCCCCTTCTCCTTAGTTACCAGCAACCCCCAAACCCCTCCGTCCCAGAGCCATTCCTGGGATGTCCTATCCCAGCCACCCCCCTCCTCAGTGGAGCAGCCTCTCTCCTCTTTCCAGTGCTGGGGACTCTTTTGCTTTGTCACCTCTCGGCAGCCCCAAGCAGCAAGGCTTTTGGTAGTTTCCTTCCCACTGCCTGGAGACAGATCTTCATCAGCCACTACATCTCCTGGGGCATCTCCCACCCAGTAGAGATGTCCTAAACTCACCCTTGGGTCAAGGAGGAGCTTGGATGCAGCCCACTCAAAAAAAAACCCCACCTTCTTTTGTAAAAAAGCCACTATTTTGCAGAGAAACCAGACAGGTTTCCAAGCAACAGTCCACTCACACAGCTCACGTATCTGAGGTGCAGAAAAACAACCCCCACACCTCCACGCGGTCCCTCAACCACCCCACTGAGCCCAAATCTGATTTCTCTCACCCGCCAGCTTCCCCCCACCCCAGCGTTTGAGTCCACGCTCACATAAAAGCTGATTAAGCCCCAAGTGAGCCGTAGCCAGGGAAGGGAGCACTGCTTGAGGAAAGGCACCCGGGTTATTTATTTTTCCTGCGAGCTACTTTGTCTGTCAGAGGGCTTGAAATACGACTGCAGTCAGAAGTTATTACCTGAGCTGCCATCTCCCTCTGCAGCTTCCAGGCTGCGGTGCTTTTGCTTAGCAGCCATACGGGAGCTGCCTGCGCTCCTCACACTGACTGCTCACCCCTCACGCGAGCTCAGCTCAGGAAGGATGGCATTTCTTGCCCAGTTTCCTGGCTCCCCCCACCCCAAGACCCATTGAAGCTCCAGCTCCATCACCATGGATGATTTCAGCCCCGTGTGGGGAACTGTTGCTGCTGGTGCAGCGGGATTGATGCTGCCAGGAAGATGTCATCCACGTGGACTCATGAGTATCCCCTACAAGCACCCATGGGTGCAACCATCAGCCTCGCAGAAGCATCCTGGGACAACCAGCCTGCGTGCAGAGGGCAAGCTCAGCACCTCACCGTGGACATCTGGAGGGTCTTCCCTCCGTGGATCCTCTTCCATCCTTGCTACAAAGGACATCTCTCTTGTGCCAACAGCCTTCACCTGACAGAAGAGGCACAAGCTCCTTCTCCTGCCAATCCTCCGCAATGATGCTGCTCCGAAACTTGATAATTTCCCTCCAAAAATGAGATAAAGCCACAGCTTGCTGGCAATCTGTCTCCATCAGCAGCCTCATCAACGGTTGTCATCACCCTAAACCTTTGCCTTGCTGTGACGGGCTCTCCCTACATCCCTTCTTCCCAAGCTCTATGTCCATCCCATGGCAGAGCTTCCCACCACCGTATTTCTCTCTTTGGGTAAGAGTTTACCTGCAGCTCTTGCCTGTCCTTCTCCCAGCTCCAGATGTGGCAGAAAGGAGCGGTTATTCCTCACAAGAGGCAGATAAAGGGAGAAATCACCACGGGGAGGTGGCCCTCAGACAGGATGTTTAGAGCTGAACATCCCGCGGGCAGGTTCGAGGCACGCTGAGTCAACCAGCTTTCACAACCCGGGACACTTCGTGTCTGCTATTAAAAAAAAACAACACAAACCTCCCAGAGTTTGACATAAAAATCAGGATGAGCAGCCAATTCCCATTCTCAGGGCGGGTATTTTCAGTTATTATGATGAGTTTTTTGGATGACTGGGGAAGGAGCCAAGAACAGAGAAGAGCATGGCATCCCCCGACGTGGTCAGGCTCTGCTGGAAGGGCTCTGAAGTCTGAACTGGGCTGCCAGGTACCTTTTAGGGGGGGTCTGCCCTTATAAAAACTGCATTTAGGCAGGAGGTTTGGGCCCAGAAGCTCACAAACCAGAGCTCCATCTCCCAGCTCACAGCAGCCAAGAGGAGGCGGGATGGCCTCTCATCTCCAAAAGATGGGCTGGTAGGACACAGCAGCCAGTTTCCACTCCTTTGTACTTATCCAGCACATCTTGCTGCCCAGCACCAGGCATCCACAGAAACCACTGCCGACTGGCTGGACATCACCTTGCCAACTGGCTGGACATCACTGCAAGGATGAGCAACGCAAATGCTTGCGGACAAATAAACACCATAGGCCACCCCAGCATCCCCTTTCCCCTCAAAGAACTGAGCTGATGGTGCACAAACATGGCATTGCTCAGGAGAACCACCCAACCTTCCAACCACCACCCAAGGGCCGCTGACAACCACTCGGAGCAGTCACCCAGTATTTTTCTGGGTTGCAATGGCACACAGGACTCCTCGTGCAAGCAAAAAAAAACCCCAAGCGAGGTTCCAGGATATGCCATGCCCGGCCCTGCCGAGAGCCCCACATGTGAGCCAGCACCCCAGGGGAGCCCCAAGGCTGGAATAAATAGCATGGAAGCAAACCAGCCTGTACCAGCCTCCCCAGGGTGATGGGCTGCTCTCCAGCACAGCCACGAAAGCCACCAAGCCATAGCCAGGAGCTCTCTTAGGGCCATTATCTCCGTATCAGCAGTAGCAAGCAGGAGGAACAAGAAGCCGGCAGTGGTGCTGTGCTGTGCATCCCTCAGTGCTCACCTCCGTCGGTGCTGAGGGAGAAGCACATGTGGCAGAGGGCTGAGCACACGTGCAGAAGCGTTCTGAGACAGCAAGGAAGCCCCCAGCAGCAGAGGGGCTTCTAGAAACAGGCTGTGCCTGGAGTCCTGCATCCAGCTTT
>VWPV01004417.1:0-13543 GCA_013389885.1 Geococcyx californianus
CTGAAAAGTCAGATTTTGATCTCTATTTGTGTACATGTATATTACGTATACACACACGTGCACATGCACACATGTGCCCAGACACATACATATATATTGGACATACATTTGTCTTTTTCAGTTCTCAGTGAAGTTTAATCTAACTTTTGAGGGCAGAGGATTGATGACGGGGAAAAAGAGACATACAGCTTTATTGGCCTGGTTTATAAGAATAAATTGCAATATCAAGGTGCTGGAGCGTCTCCAGAGAAGGACAACGAGGCTGGTGAGGGGGTTGGAGAACAAGCCCTGTGAGGAGCAGCTGAGGGAACTGGGGTTGTTTAGCCTGGAGAAGAGGAGGCTGAGAGGAGGCCTCATCACTGTCTACAACTGCCTGAAAGGAGGTTGTGACGGGGTGGGTGCTGGGCTCTTTTCACAAGTGACAGCAATAGGACAAGAGGAAATGGCTGCAAGTTGCACCAGGGGAGGTTTGGATTAGACATTAGGAAAATTTTCTTCACTGCAGGGGTGGTCAGGGGTTGGAACAGCTGCCCAGGGAGGTGGTAGAGTTGCCATCCCTGAAAGTGTTTAAAAGATGGGTAGATGAGTTTCTTAGGGATATGGTTTAGTAAGGGGACAGGTAGGGTTGGAATCAGTGATCTCAGAGGTCTTTTCCAACCAGATGATTCTACAGTTCTGTGATTCTGTTTCTGAAATCTGCTGCTCTTTATGTATACTTATTTTATAAACAGTGAAACCCACTTGGTCATTTGCTTTGTTATTAAATGCTAGAATGTCTCAAGGTGATGGTTAAAGTAATGTTTATAATTCTTTTTTCTTCCTAAAACCTTTTCTTAACAATACTAGTCTAAGTTGATAATTAACACTTAATTATGGGCAGTAGGAATATATTAAAGCTGTAGCAAACAGAATTATATTATCAAATGTGTTTGCTAATTGTGAATCCTCAAGAGTTTCTGCTATTATTCCAAGAACTTGACTGCATTTTCTAAAAGGGTCAAATCTGGACTAATAGCAGCTTAGTAAATGTTCAGTTTATACTACTACATTTTGAAATATATTATTTGTTAAAATGACAATAATACAGTTTAGCTTGAATATAATACAATTTAGCCTTCATTTCAGTAAGTTTTTAAATTATATTAACCTAATGCATTTCTATTAATACGACTCAAAAGCAATCAGGATGGAATTCCTGCAGGATAGCACACTCAGATATTGAAAAATCAGGTTATGTGTGCCTCTGTAATTGACATTAACTTGTCCATTTGGACAATAGGCTGTGAATGCACCCATGACCTGAAAGTATTTTGAAGGAATTACTATTATTTTTATAAAAAATTATTACAATATCTATGAATTTGAAATAAACTACAAATAAAGGATGATACATTCACATTTATAAAAACACAGACATTTTAAGCACATGTTTAGAGACATTTTAGAGAGATATTTAAAGACATTTAAAATCTGAACCCAAAAGATATGTTTATTGATCATTGAGGAAAGAAGTTCTTATGAATATAATATCACAAACTGAAATGTGAAGTTGTTCTGACTTCTTTAAATTGGAAATACTATTATTTTAATTCAATCCTGCAGTTACTCTCTCAGCTTTCAAACATATCTCTCGTAAAATAAATGTTGAATTCTGAAAGTAGTTTGATGACATGGATTATCAGGTGGTCCTTATAATACACTGAATATACAAATGTTACCTTTATTGGAATTTTGTTTTTGAAAAAAGAAAATAATAACACAACCAAAACTCTCCCCCCTCCATTAAAACCCTCCCAAAACCATTTCCATATTTGGTGTATTTGAAGAATGAACTACTTCCTAGATCAAAGAATATCTTACCTTGTTCAGGTTGCCAGAGATAAACAAATTTGCAAATAGTTTCCATAGTTCATATTAAATATATTCTAGGTAATTGATAGATGCCAATTTATTATGGCACATGTAGTTAGAAATGAATAAGAAATGGACACAGACTAGTTTTTAGGTATATTTTCAAGCATTGCAAATGAACTAAGCTTACAAAAAATATGGGAACATGTGAGTAAAGCCTGTCCTTATATTGTGGGGAAAAAAAAGAACCTTAACTCAGAGTCTCATATTGTACAGTATTGCTTGAGCAGTAAATTAATCTTTGGCTATGGGACAAAAAACACTGACATCACTCACTCTACATTATTTAGACTTATTCAAAATAGCTAATGCATTTGATGTTCAGCATTACTGATAGCTTTTTTTCTATTGCATGAAAAAACAAACAAAACCATTGATCTATATAATCATTAAAGAATATGGAATGACAATTAAACAGAAAGATGATGTTCAAGTACTTGTTTCTCATTTCTTATCTTTTATATTTTGCCTGTAGTAAAAAGCAGTGAATAAATTATTTTAGAATCATTGAATCACAGGATTACCTGAGTTGGAAGAGGCCCTAAAGGATTATCGAATCCAACTCCTGTCCCTACACAGGACACTCCCAGCATTCTCACCATGTGACTGAGGGCATTGTCCAGATGCTGCTTGAATGCTGGCAGACTTGGTGCCATGATTGCTTTCCTGGGGAGCTGTTCCAGTGCTCCACCACTCTCTGGGTGAAGAACCTCTTCCTAATATCCACCTTAAACCTCTCCTGGCACATCTTCCTGCCATTCCCTCTAGTCCTATCATAGGTCACAAGAGAGGAGATCAGCACCTGTGTCACCTCCCTCCCTTGTGAGAAGGCAGTAAACGGTTATGAGATATCCTCTGAGTCCCCTCCAGGCTGAACAGACCAAGTGACTTCAGCTGTTCCTCAGACAACTTCCCCTTTAGACCTTTCATCAGCCTTGTGGCCTCCTCTGGACACTCTCCAGTTTTATGTCCTTTTTGTACTGTGGCACCCAAACCAGCACCCAGTATTCAAGGTGAGGTGGCACCAGTGCAGAGTAGAGTGGGACAATCGCCTCCCTCGACCAGCTAGTAATGCCATGCCTGATACATCCCAGGGCACAGCTGGCTCTCTTGACTGTCAAGGAATGCTGTTGGCTGATGTTCTATTTGCCATTGACCAGAATCCTCAGATGCCTGTCCACAGAACTTCTGGGAATTTGGGAATGAACTTCACTGCATCATGCCAATTTGGGGTATTTTGCTGTAACCTCACCACTGATGTTTATTGAGCAGTGTCCAGATTTAAACATGGCAAAGCCAGCAGCAGCCCTCAATTGGTGAGAATCGGTGCCTAGACTGAGGCAGGCAAGAAGATCCCTGAGGGAAGGAAATCTCAGGAGGGAGCCAGGCATGGGTGACTCCTGAAGCCAGGAAGCAGCAGCTCTCAGGTAGGTGGCTGATGTGGAGGGGTCATCCTCAGAAGCGCTGACGGGAGATTTAAATGGCCCCTAAGGAGTACCAATGACAGAAGCAGACAAATAAGTGCCTGGCTCTTCAGAAGGGCCTTGTGAGGCAGTTTTAAGGCAATTCACACAGGCAGGGTAATTAGGGAGGGTGCTGGACCTTGGCCAGAAGTACCAGAGAACCATAGTGGCCACTCGTCAGAAAATTAAGACATCTCCAAACTTTGCACCAGTCATGACTGATGCAACCTCCTAGACTGAGCCCCACTGGGTGCATGGTGATACCCAGTTTCAAAGCTGCAGGGTGTGTCCCCTCTTGCACTGGTATTGGACATCAGTGGGTAATTCACCTGTGGGGGACAGGCCCAGGTGGAAGAACTCCTTCTGCTTGGTGACAGACTTCAGGGAGGAAGAATGCAGACTGAGGACCGTCAGGGAGTGTGAGAGGGAGACTGACTTTTGGAACAACACTTTGTGCTCCCTGTCTCAGACCCAACAAGCAGGCATGCCTTGTGTGATAAAGGACTCCCCATCCTCTATCCTTTCAAATAAAGAGAGTAATTTAGGAGATGCAAGGGAATGGCAGCAGGTTCCTGCCCAGTGTAGCAGACACCGTCTCCTCCTTTTTGATCTCAGCCTTCCAGGTTTCCTTGCACAATAGATAAGAAGGTCTGCAACTGGAACTGAACCCTAATTTTGATGATGGGTCTCAGCCTAGAAATATTCCCTAGGTTAAGGTACCTGAAGCCATCAATCAAAATAGCTTCTGTAAAGAAGAAGAATTGGGTCATTGTCACTGGGGACTCTCTCCTTAAGGAAATTGAACGTCCAGTATGCAGACCGGACCCATTACATAGGGAGGTCTGCTATGTACCTGGGGCCTCGGTCACAGACGTGAAGGAAACTTCCAACACTGGTCAGGCCCATGGATTATAATTCGCTACTGATCTCTCAAGTAGGCAACAATGAAAACCCAACAAGAACACTTAGGGCAATTAAAAGGGACTTTAGGGCCTTGAGATGAATTGTGAAGAGTTCAGGTGCACAAATAGTGTTCTTTTCTGTCATTCCTATTATAGGGAATGATGAGGGAAGGAGTAGGAAAAGCCAGGAAATAAACACCTAGTTCCCAATCTAGTGCGAAGAAAAAAGCTTTCCTTTTTTCCACAATGGGTTGGCCTACATGTCAGGCTCTGTGCAGCGTTACAGGCTTGGAGTGGAGTGGCTGGAGAGCTGCCTGGCAGAGAAGGACCTGGGGGTGTTAGCTGACAGTGGCTGAACATGAGCCAGCAGTGGCCCAGGTGGCCAAGAGGGCCAATGGCATCTTGGCCTGTGTCAGACCCAGCATGGCCAGCAGGAGCAGGGAGGGGATTGTGCCCCTGTGCTCAGCACTGGTGAGGCCGCACCTCGAGTGCTGGGTTCAGTTTTGGGCCCCTCACTACAGGAAGGACACTGAGGGGCTGCAGCGCGTCCAGAGAAGGGCAACGAGGATGGTGAGGGGCTGGAGAACAAGTCCTGTGAGGAGAGACTGAGGGAACTGGAGTTGTTTAGCTTAGAGGAGGCCGATGAGGGTATAAAACACGAAATACATTTTACATTCAAATATTATTGCAATTGCACAATGTCCAGTGGAATGACATTTTGCACTTGAAAGAAAAATAAATAGTATCTTGCAGTAAAAATTGAAAGAAAGCAGCTTTTAAGACAGTAACTCAACTTTATATTTTAAATTAAAAAAACCCTCAACATATAATTATACGCTATTTGCAAATAAATACATCTTCTTAAAATTATGTTAAATATACTTAAAGATGAATGAATTAAAGAAAAAAACCCAGCTGTACAAATGAACAAATGTACTGAGTTTGCTTCAGAGTATCCAGCAATTTATACAAACTTTAACAGCTTTATATGCACAGAAAACTTGCATCGTGACCTAGTCTCTATCTAATCTACCTTTTTATAATCAAAATTTGAAATGAGCGCTGATAATTATAGAAATAGTTTGAAAGAAATATTGAAATATCAGCAGCAGGAACTCTGCACCATTAAGTATCTATGGTGAAGATGGTGAGGGGGCTGGAGCACAAGCCCTATGAGGAGCGGCTGAGGGAGCTGGGGTTGTTTATTTTGGAGAAGAGGAGGCTCAGGGGAGACGTTATTGCTCTCTGCAGCTACCTGAAAGGAGGTTGTAGTCAGGCAGGGGTTGTTCTCTTCTCTCAGGCAGCCAGTGACAGAACAAGAGGACACGGTCTCAAGCTTCGCCAGGGGAGGTTTAGGCTGGATATTAGGAAAAAATTCTTCACTGAGAGGGTGATTGGCCATTGGAATGCACTATCTGGGAGGTGGTGGAGTCACTGTCCCTGGAGGTGTTTAAAGAGAGATTGGATGAGGCGCTTAGTGCCATGGTTTAGATGATGAGTAGGTGTAGGTGTTGGGTCATAGGCTGGACTCGATGATCTCAAAGGTCTTTTCAAACCTTGTGATACTGTGATACTGTGATCTAACACTTTATGCAATTTCAGGTCAATTCTGACTGTATTATGGACAATAAACAATTCAGCAAAACTGACTGACATTTTTTTGATTGAATGATTGTATTCACGGTTGTGCATATTAATTTATGGATATTCCCAGATATGGGAATATTTTAGTATGATAACACATTATGGGCTGTCAAGATGAAGAATAAATAATAGATCATCCAGAAAAGAAATAATGAAATCAATTCCATCTACCTCTGTTGTTTTTACAGCTGGCACCTACCAAAGCAGTATTATTTTAATGGAGAAAATATAAAACAATTGAATTTATTCCATGGGTGTAAAACTGCTTAATTACAAATAGTTGCTCTGTAGTTTACATGTAATTATATTATATTTGTAAACTTTTGTTATCACATGGTGCTACATAGGCAAATTCTCATGCAAGGCAATCAAAATATGTCTGATTACAGTTTCAACAAATAACATAGTTTTTGCACAGACCTAATTGCTGATATTAGGACTGGAATAGGAAAAATATTCTGTAGAATAACTTTGCAGCTTAATGACTCATACTTACAGACAGTGCTGCCCATGGATTTAAGTGTTTGAATTTATATATTGTGTTTCTTGTATTGCAGATACAATTGTGAATATAAATTCATTAGACATAATGTTGTGCATATTGGCTACTTATACTGAATCAACAAAAATGCAGCAGTAATAGTGCTGCTTGTAAATATAAATAAAGGTAATGTTAATATTTTATCAACATTTATATAATTTGGGCAAAAATATTTCTTTATCATTTTATATCCATAGCATACTTCATATCATAAAGAAGCATTAAAAATCCTAAGACAAACTTAGAAAGGTAGCTTACTGAAATGTCTTTGTAACGATATTTTGTAACAGACCATCCAAAATACAGGGACTTGTATTTACTGATTATAATGCAAGGGAATTTGAATTAACTGAAATACAAAAACTAAGAATTTTCTGTATCAGAATAAAATAGACTCAGAAGTGTAATTTTGCTTCTTTTCATTCAAGGAAGTGTGGATTAGGATAGTTATTTTTTGCTAAATATTTCAGTTACTCTTTTTCCTATCTGAATGTTCACCTACGGATAAATTGTTCATTTATGATTTATAATTCCTTCCTTTTTAATTCATAATACACGTATACATTAAATAATTCTGCATGTTAAATGACCATTACTACAGTACCATTTGTTATACGTGAATTAGTTGACTTTAGTGGGAGAGGCAGAACTAGCCAGGATGTGTCAATTTATCCTCCATTATCAAACAGAACCTCCACCAAACAAAAATCCTGAAAATATATAATTTTTGCAAAGGGTCTGAGGATCTGAAAATATCTGGGATCCATGGAGAACTGTATTTATTTTGACACACCCATAGGATGGATACTAATAGAGAAAACTTGTAATAGTTATCAGCTTGAACTGAGTATCCTGCCTGTATAACATCAGCGAGAAATAGTTTTGCTTGTTATTTCTTCTAAAGAAAAAAAAAAGGAGAAAAAAGCCTGAAATCTTATCTACATGCCAGACCCTCTACTTCTTCAGACAAAAAAGATTTGACAGATCACATGTCCCAATAATATCTTCAAAATTAATGTCTTCAAAATTGCAGCTCTGGTGGTATTGACTTCCCCTGTGCCAGAACTATTACATGTGAAACTCCATCAAAGAATGGTAAGCAAAAGATGTGCAGTATTAGTTGACTGGCCCTGTTATTTTGGTACCTCAGTTTTTCTTGCAAGTGTTCTTCGTAACAGAAGACAACAAGTAGAATGGGGAGAATTCATCCCTACAGAAATTTACAGAAAAAAAATACATCTGATGACAGAAATAAAACTGGATTAGAGTGTTTCATGATGTTTTTGTCAAAAAGTTTTGACTTTACAAAAAAAATAAAATTAAAAAAAAATATGTCATACTTATTTCTTCCTCTGTTTCACAAAAAAGTGATGCATTTTAAAAGTTTAGATTGTGTCAACAACCTGTTTATACTCTAAATTAATAGTGCTAAAAATTGGAATCTTTATGTAGTGAAATTATTTCCAACTAGCATTTTTTCCAGATGAGTTTTCTCCAGCAACTAAAGACAAGATTAAAAATGCAGCTTCTATAACAAAACCCGAAACAAAACAACAACAATGAAAATTAAAATTATTGTGCATGTTCTCAATTACCCTTAGCTGTACTTCAAACGCTGCAACATTTTTGTGTATATTATTCTTGACTATGTTAAATACATACATCCTGTCTTTCACTACCTTAATTACTGTCCCCTAATTACAACCCACACAGCTCTTTAATCACAATTTCTACACTGTCTTTTCTCTTTTCCTATTTTCTTCTTTCACCTTGCTTAAGTTGAAAACCAACTTGCCTTTTCATATTATCCTGTTACACTCATTTCTATGTCTTATTTCATCCTGTCTACTATCCTACTTTTGTTACAATCCATATAACCCTGAAGCAAATTACCTACTTCTATTATAATTATTCTCCAAGGGACGTTTAGATAATTTTCCTCATTTATGACAATCTTGATATTACCAAACTGAGTAGTTCTGTTGGATTCCCACGTCAAAGCACATAATCTAGCCAATAATGAACTCTATAGTGAGATGATGTGTAAGTAAAAGTCCATAGATCCTTTAGCAAGATTGAGTTTGTGTATCAGAATAAGAGAAAAGGAAGATAGGGTTATAAAAGTAATATTTTTCTCTTTTTTTCCCTCAAAATTTGAAACTACAGCTGTTTGATTAGTATCTACATTCATCTATAGAAAGAAAGTTTATAATAAAAGACTACTTTGAGAAACAAAACTGTTAACAAAACATGCTTCTAAATGATATTTTATATATATGCACAGTCCACCTTACATTCTGTTTTCTGATTTAATGTATTCCTCCTTTGTTCCCACCTATTTCTTTATCTTTCCACTTACACCTCTCCTCTCAAAAATACCTACCAATCAAACAAAAGGAAAATAACCCAGAAAACAAAACACACAAAAATGCAAATACTTCTATCTTCATTTTTAAAGAAGTGGAAATGGCTCAAGGAAATATAATTCTTGTCATGTCGTGTCAAGAGTGATCTGAAAGATTCATGATTTGAGGGTTTTGTGACAGCCAGCTGCCAGGTGGGAGAGGAAAGGATAGCAAATCTATTTCTAGTGGAAGAAAAAGCACATTTGCTCCACTGGGCTAGCAATCATTGATCCATTCTCCATACTCAACTAACATCTCATGGATGGCATCATCATGAGGAGCTTAATACTGCAAGAACTCTGAGCCTTATCGATGGTTTGTTCCATGCTGGTACAAAAGGCCCATCCTGCTGAGTGTTTGCCTCTCTGATACTTGTTTGGGGATGTATCAGGAACACTGTGCCATAATGTGTCTCAAATTGCACAAGAAACCCAATTCATAGGTTTCAGACTGTTAGAACCAGCTTTCTCAGCATTGGTGTTGGATGATGAGCATGTAGGAGGAATCAAATTTCCCAAGGACAACTGTACCAGGCTATGTTTCATAGAACTGGTATATGTAAATTATAGGACTGAAAGGCCTTTCCCACTACTCTGGGGATAGTTCTTGATTGCCTTTTCACTCAGTGAAGCCCAGTGAGACATTGACATTTCCACAGGGTATCTCGGTCATCTTTCTTTGGCATCACTCTCTTTCGCATTATGTAACTCAGTCTCATTAAATCCTCTCTTTGCTGGAAATTCTTTGGCAGTTCAGCCTTCTTGTGCTGCTCCTGCAGCTGTGGTCTCTATGCTGCTGTGAGAAGGAAAGCATAAGGGATATTCATCAGATGATGAATCATCCTATTCACAGTTCTTATTCAGTCATCCCTGGAGAAGGTCAACAAAGGAATGAGTCTATATCTGCACTCCTTACAGAAATCTTTGCCCTTGGAAGCTGGGGGGCTGTAGAGAGGCTGTTGTACAAGCAACAGAGCAGTTCATTGTGTCTTCGCACAGCTTTAAGGCTTTTCATCTCTGCACATATTTTTCTCGTGATAGAGGAACTGCTGCACTTCTCTTCCCATCCAATCTCCTCCCTGCTGTAGGAGAAATCAGGTAGAGAAGACAGTCAGGCCATCTGTCCTGTGTCTGCCTTAGAACACAGAAGTGAGAAGGTGAAGTCCCCAAAAAGGACACAAAAACTAAAGCAATAGCTACCTAAGGGTTCTGAGCAGGGCAGATATTTCCAGTTTATGGAGTGCTATTGAGTTGCCCAGGTGGAAAAACTTCAGAGATATTTCAGATTGCATGACATCTAGTTTCCTGAAGAAACTCTTTGATTTGTAATTGAGATTTTATTTACTTCTTGAGCCATTGTTATCATGTGAGTGTGTGCACGTGTGTGTGAAAAAGCCATTGGAATCAGGAAAATTATTGCCTTTCAATGTATGAAATTATTGCCAGTTGTTTTAACCCCATTTTAGTTGGCTGTGAAATGTTAATCCTTGCACTGAATTGACACAAGACATGCTTCTTAAACGAGTACTAATCCCTGTTCCAGTTCTTGTGGGTATGTCATAAACTGCTTACACCTGTTGGTTTCCATGAAGAGAACTAGTATCTCCCTTGATGATTTATGATCCCACCACCACAGAATGGCAGTTTCTAAGGTAGGCTCAAACTGACATCGTAAATCAGCAAAGTCTGCGTCATAACAAGTCTGCATGGTATTGCACAGCTCAGTAGTCACTTGAAAAGACGGAAGACTACTGTAAGTGGGTCAGTAAATCTTCAGCAATCAGAAGACATCTAGTTTCTTCTCTGCTATTATTTATGCCTAGAGCTTTATAGAACATTGTTGTAAGTGGGCATACAACTTTTTTACAAGAGTTTTCAAATGCAGTCCAATGTGCACGGAATTATTTCTCTTGTTGCTGGTCATTCTAAACTAATAAAACAACACAGTTCCAATAGTAATTTCTGCACGCAACAGCATATTTAAAATGTAACTGAATGACTTAGGGTTGTCCTAGGAAAACTGAGTATTTTCTTACCACATCCTCAGACTCTAAAATGAAATGGCTATTTTATAATAACTTTTGATCTACCTCACAATTAAACCGATGCAGGTTGACCCAGTGCTCAAAACTGATCTTCCAGAATTCTCTGTTTAACTCTGTGCTCCCATGAAAGACTTCTTCTGATAATCATGCACAGTATATGGAAGATGTGCTACATAAGTGTGAATACTAAATGGATGATCGTAATTAAGCATTTATCAGGTACTCTTGTCCTAATTATTCACTGCACATCATTGGAAGTGATGATAGTATGTAGGTTGGGCATTTATTTGGTATGATTTTAGTAAGTTCAGGTGATACAATTTTGAAGTGTTTTTAAAATACATTGAACCAATCCAGTAGATGGGGAAACTATTCAGTTTGTCACTTGTTGCTTTGCTTTATTTTCTTAATCCAGCAGGAAAGGTAGTTTATAAAGTATATTACACTTAATCTGAATCTATCAAATGATGATGAGACCTTGCTGCAAAACCCACTCCTCCAGGCCTACAATCACTCCTGAGTCTGTTATGGATTTCTATATCTATTATCATATCCTGGATCTGCTATGGTTTCCTGGATCTGCTATGATTTCCTGGATCTGCTATATTTTCCATTGTCATTGGAACACAGCAGAAATTCCTAGCATTATAAAATTTTTACAGCCAAGAAAGAAAGCAATGACAAGAAAAATCTGCTAGAAGTCCACCAGTAATGGCTGACGTACAAACGATAGAGTAGGCTTGAATATTAGGTGGGACTGACAAAGGCGTTTTTTCTAAGATGGAGGATTCAAACCATCTTCGTAGCTGAAAGCTTCTCGTGTTCACACACTCTATAGGAAAAAAGGTACAAGGGAAGGCAGGTAGTTACAAAATTCATCTTTCCTGTATGCTAAATTTCCTAGGTTATGGGAAGTCTAATATATATTTCCCAAGATCAGTTTAGAAACCAGAAACTTTTATTTTCCATGTTCAAATATGTTCCTCTTCACAAGACTATGTTTTTACTAACTGAAAGAATAATAAGTGTTTCTTGCATAAGAACAGTCACACTTCTAACAAAGGCTAACAATACTTGTGTTTTACTGCTATGTAGTCATAGTTAAAACCTCTAGATATTCTAAAGTTGCTATGAAATGAAAATATACTATTTTGGTCCCAACATATATTTTTACATATATTTGTTTTGCTAAGAGCAGCAATACAGGCAGTAAATATATTAGATTCCATTTGGCTTTTTCCTTCATTTGCTGGCCATATATGCATCTGAATATGCATATATGAAGCTACCATTCACTGCCCAGTTGAATTTAGAATGGTGTTTCAAAAGCTATAATGAACTTTTTCAAAAATCGAGATCTGCCAAGCTGGCTTTTGAGATGCAGATATATGGCAAGAATAACAGATTCATAAAAATAAAACCTGGTCAGATATTACTGTATCTCATTTTTCAGGAACACAGGCATCTTTACTTCAGTAAGACTGTAACTACAAGCACTGAAACCCCATATCCCAAATCATATACTCTAGCTCATGTTCTTAATTATGGAGTCCTGATGCTATAAGGTAAGACCCAGGTGTCAAGAGGAATATATGTCCCTAAGTGTGCATCTTATTCACAGATCTTTCCTATGGTCATTAAATAAAAATCAGTATGTGCTTTGTGCAAAATCTTTTACCAGCTTTCTGAAAGAAAGATTTTTGTAAATGATTCTTATTTTTGGTACAGGAAAATAATTAAATTTAAAAACATTTTTTAGTGTGTATGCAATATGCTCCTTTAAAATTTGAAGCTCTAAAACCTATCAAATACAAAAATAGAACAAAAGAGATTTTTAAAATGTTGTTTATTATTAAAAGGTAAATCACACAGAACGTGTATACTAGATTAATTTTTACTCAGTACAAAGATTTTTGATTCTGACTCTTTGCCTTTTTAAGACTATTTTAGTATAGTCTCAATAAAATAAAGTCAAGGAAAAGAAAGATAAGTGTCAGGTGGTCCTAGTACAAGGATAATTCCTCTGTATTCCACTGCTGTATCTCTGGAGGCTGCAAACTATTAAACTGCACTGATTATACCTGTTACCCTAATGCATTATTCATGAAACTGGCACCACAACATCTTCAAACAGTCTGTCATTTTCCATTACTTTCCATCAAAGAAACCGTATGCTGTTTTCAGAGTATATTGATATCAGGGCATACACAAAGCAGACAGTCATGCAGAAGTACTATCAGCTTTCAGATGAGCTTTTCAAATAGTTATTATTAACACCGCTTTTAATGGCCTGTTTGATTATTCAGTGCTTAAACTATGAAACTTTAACAAGGAGAGCAACTGCTGACTGCTCTCCCTGTAGTGAAAATGATTCAATTCACTTAAACAGGGTGCCATTCAATGGAACTACACTAACATATATTTTAGCAAGGAAGTTATACATCAGATTTTCTTTCAAAGTTTTTTATTTAAAAAATAGTCTTTCATTATGAGAAATAAGCCTTGTTTATCACACCATGCTATGTCGAGTAAACTTTATTTTTTAAGAACAAACTTTTTTTCAAGATCAATTTTTACTTAACCCCAAATGATCTGATTCTTTGGACTAGCTTAACCCAATTTTTACTTAACCC
>VWPV01004417.1:13830-35086 GCA_013389885.1 Geococcyx californianus
AAGCGGTGTTAATAATAACTATTAAACTGCACTGATTATACCTGTTACCCTAATGCATTATTCATGAAACTGGCACCACAACATCTTCAAACAATCTGTCATTTTCCATTACTTTCCATCAAAGAAACCGTATGCTGTTTTCAGAGTATATTGATATCAGGGCATACACAAAGCAGACAGTCATGCAGAAGTACTATCAGCTTTCAGATGAGCTTTTCAAATAGTTATTATTAACACCGCTTTTAATGGCCTGTTTGATTATTCAGTGCTTAAACTATGAAACTTTAACAAGGAGAGCAACTGCTGACTGCTCTCCCTGTAGTGAAAATGATTCAATTCACTTAAACAGGGTGCCATTCAATGGAACTACACTAACATATATTTTAGCAAGGAAGTTATACATCAGATTTTCTTTCAAAGTTTTTTATTTAAAAAATAGTCTTTCATTATGAGAAATAAGCCTTGTTTATCACACCATGCTATGTCGAGTAAACTTTATTTTTTAAGAACAAACTTTTTTTCAAGATCAATTTTTACTTAACCCCAAATGATCTGATTCTTTGGACTAGCTTAACCCAATTTTTACTTAACCCCAAATGGTCTGATTCTTTGGACTAGCTTAACCCAATTTTTACTTAACCCAAAATGATCTGATTCTTTGAACTAACCTATCAGCTTTCCCCAAAATTTTGTGAAATTCTCTTTACACAATTCCTGATAAAGGAAAAAAAAACAAAACCAAAACCAAACAAAATCCTTTAGGTATCTAATGAGAAGATATAAAAATTTGACCTGTTCTTGTTTATATAGTTGATAATTCCACTGTCCTCTCTATTTCAAAAATATTTTTGTAGACAGTTACTTTTTTGTATAGTGATTTTTCTAAATCATCAGAAACTTATATCATTGAAATGTACTGATTTTTGACTGATTTTTTTGACTGGATTTTAATCAACACTGAAATTTTATTGTAATCTGAGCTATCAGTTGGTCATGTTAGGTTAATGGTTGTACTTGACAATCTGAAGAGGGTCTTTTCAAACCTAAAGAAATCTATGGTCATAATTTTGTGATCAGTCACGACAAAATGTTCCACTGTGTTCAAAACCTAGCCCTGTATACACCATATAAGGACAGTGTAAAGTTAAGACAGAGGCACCAAATTCAGCCGTAGAAAAGAAATTTAAAACAGATAGTGTTGGTTAAATTTTTCAATGTTTTTTTTTAATGTCTAAATTAAAAATGAAAATTCAAGGGCTAGGTCACCATTTCTCTACACCTGAGGTGCATTCAGTAGACATACACCTACATATAGTCCAGAAGGATGATTTTGGTCTCTTATTTCTAGACTAATCCGTGTTGTTAAGAAATTCAAGGCCTGAGGAAACAGACTTCTGGTCAAGTCTCTTGCTGCTGTCACAGTGGGGATCTGTGTGTACTGTTCGGAACACAGGAGATATTTTTCACACAGCAAACAAGTACAGTTTACAGCCAAAAAATGTACTTCAACTACATCTGGATAAAATTAAAAAGAATCTGTGTAAACAATCTGTTAGCTGAGATTTTAAAAAGTCTGTATTCAAGGCACTCATTTTCTCATATTGGAGAAGAACTTTAAGATCATGAAGCCCAGCCATAAACCTAAAGCTGCCAAGTTCATCACTAAATCATATCCCTTAGCACTACATCTATGTGTCTCTTAAATACCTCAAGGGATGGCGACTCAACTACTTCCCTGAACAGCTTGCTGCAATTCTTGACAATCAGTGAAGGTAGTTTTCATAATATACAGTCTAAGACTCCCCTGGCACAACTTGAGGCCATTTCCTCTTGTCTTATCACCAGGAGACGAGACCAACATCCACCTCACTAATACCTACTTTCAGGTAGTTGTAGGGAGTGATAAGGTGTCCCTTGATCTTCCTTTAATACAGACTAAACAACCTCAGTTTCCTCAGCTGCTCCTCATAAGATTTTTTATCTAGACCCTTTACCAGCTTCATTGCCCTTCTTTGAACAGGCTCCAGCAGCTCAATATCTTTCTTCTAGTAAGGGGCCAACACTGAATACAGTACTTGAGGTGCTGCCCCACCACTACCAAATACAGCTCTGCTGTGGGGCAACATGGGGCAAGGTCTTGGAACAGCCTCTGTGGGTCTTTCTTTCAAACAGGGGCTGCACTGGAGGTCAGGTCCTTAGACCTGTCCCTCACCTCCGTTGTGCTGTAGGATTGCCTATGCCGTGATATAACTTTATTAGAGCAGATCACCACTTGCTGCCTTGACTAGGCCTGTCCATGTCCACATTCCTCTGTCCATAGTCCTCCGCAGCCAGCCCAGACCTTTTTTGACCTTGGTTTCTGTCACTGGTCTTTCTCTGCTCTTCTTGCCCAAGTATTGTGATATTGGACCTCTTTTTTGGTGAGATCCTGTACCCTGCAAGCCATGTTGTCACCCATTTTCCTGGGTCACCTTCCTGATGGGTTTTCCCATTCTTGTGGCTTCCGGACACCACACAGTATCACACCCATACAATAGAGAGCAAGAATTTGAAGTGTAGTTCAGTCCTTTGGGCCTCAGAAGATGTAAACACTCATCAAACAGCTGTGACAACTAAGATTTGCAAACATCTGTGAAAGTGATGACAAAGCTTCTATATATACAAATTATCTACTTTCTGGCTGTTAGAACCAATTTCTACATTTCAGTGCCAAGCTATACTCAAAGGGCAATTTCCCCTAAAGAAAATTCCTGGGAAAAAAAATATTTGCCATTTCTGGGAAGCCTTATTAGAAATTCCTGTATTTCAGTAGATATCATTCATATTTAATTACTTTTCTGTTTATTTGTTTTGATAGTGTAATGCAGCTGTATAATGGTCACAATGACACTAGCATATCTAAGGCTTTGATAATGTATGTATACTGATGGCATGTTTTACACTGTCAAGAAAATTCCCTGTGAACTTAAAAATTGAGCAGTTTTACTTGTGGGATTTTGGTTTACTTTTTGCAGTACACTCGTAGCTGGGGATGTGACATATGCAGCTTCCTGAACACACTATCTTTATTTTGTTTTGCTGCATTTTGTTCAGCATAATTTAGATTTTTTTTCTCCATATGTTTGATAACATCAGCATATGTTCTCTGCCATAGCAGATGACCTTTAATTGATTCTCATGTTGTGAGGCTGATATTATATAACTGAAGATTTACCTTGAGAATGTCTCAGTAATGTTTAATGGGTCAATCTTAACCATTCATTTTATTTAAACTGTCCTTACAAAATGCTTATGGATGGTTGGTTATTTGATATATGCACCAGATGTCTGGTGCAGCTCAACTCGTAGCAGCATTGCTTTGATACCAGCTACAGGCAATGCTGTGAGACTTGCTATTCAAGACATTTAACCATTTTGTAACAAAAGCACAAAGGCAGCCGATGGGTGACTGGCTAAATCATTTGATGTGACAGCTCTAAAAAAACCACATAGACATACAGGGAAGTGGTAGAACAATTGCATGACACTCACTTTTATTTGAAGGCAGATTTTTTTTTCCACGTTGCTTTTCTCAGTACCTGTATTGGTTTTTGCTGTCCTCTACATGACTTCATTTTCAGGTATGATTCATTCAGTACACACTGTTGTGGTATTGGAATTACCCTCAAATTTCAATATTTACATTGGATTAACATGCTTGCTACCAAATATAAGACTCTTTTCTGGTAAGCCCATTTGTAACAAATAACATAATTTCACCTTTATGCGTATGAAATGTGTATATAAATACACGTAAATATAAAATAAACCCATACAAGCATACTTCTTTTTCTGGTCCTGTTTTAGGTAAAAAAATGGTTCTAACATTTCAACTTTGCTACTAAAATGTACCATCTCAAAATGAGTAGCCATTGACTTGCTTGGGCAGAAATCTCTATAGATATTTTCACAGAGTCTCAGTACTAATTATTTTTTTTAGAGACAAGGAGCATACATAGACCTTGACTTTATGCTCTGAACTTTCCTTGATTTTGCCTGTGAGCAGAAAATTATGTCAGTCTGGTCTTCACCAGTCAGATTGCCTTTAGGAAGGACACTTTCCAACAGATCTTGTTGATTGTTATTCTGTCAAGGACATTTTCCAGAATCTGAGAAAAAAAAGCTACAGTGGTTTTCATTGTCACTATCAGACATGTAGAGATTGATGACATTCCCATTTTAAACTCCCAATATATTGTTTCTTTATTCGATACGGTGGTTATCAGTTGCTCTGGTGTGAAGAGAAAAAAAAAAAAAAAGGTCTGTATCTAGTTAGAATAATCACTGATTTTACTAGCAGTCACTGTGTTCCCCTGAAGCATATGGATAATGATTTCAAGACTTACTGACACAGTGCTCCCAGATGATCTTGAGCTGGTTGCTGTGGAACTTGATCTAATGCTTTTCTACTTATGGCAGATTGACAGTTTAATAAATAATGTTCACTATAGCTGAAAACTCTGATGAGGTACTACATGTTGCTGCTCAGGACTTTCCATTCCAACTCACTATACTCAGCTTTGTTCAGTCATTGAATTATAGCTATGTCTAGGGATCAAGTTAGACATCTGCTGTATTAAATATTTCAGTGCTTAATTCTTCTAGGAGTTTTATTTTATCTGTTTTGAAATCATTAGACAGTTATTGACATATGACTCCTCTTTAATCAAAGATCAGACCCAAAATCTTCACCATGTATAACTTGTTATGGAGTAAATGCTAAAGTGACAATATCACTGTGCGACCACCCTGTCTCAGTCCGTAAGTAACTGAATATCAATACTGTACCAGTAGGGCCAAGCTGAAGATCTGAGGAACGTCAAGTGAATAATAAGATTTTATTTGACTTTTTGATGCCACTAATATAGCAACTGATCTGTTTGTAGATTAAAATTTATCATGTCATATAATTCATTCAATGATTCTGTTCCTCAGAGATCAGTAAGTTCCTTTTGACCTTACATGTGCAAGTTGCAGTCAATAGATAGATTACAAATAGAACTCATTGTGCTGTTTCAATTAACATATGACTGGGATATTCTTGACATTGGCTGCTTATTTTTAACTTTATGTAGTGAGTCCCACTGACTTGACAGTGATGTTCACTTCAGTAGTGCCCTGTCGGGAGCATCAAGACCTGTTTTCTATCATGTGAACCCAATATGAAATACAGCTGGAGCAGACTCACCAGCAGAGCAAGTGTGTTCTGGTTTGAGCTAAAGAAGAATCGATGTTCTATCTTTTCAGATAAGCCTTGTCTAAGTAGCTTCATTTTCTGAAAATTAACTCTGTCTTTTCAGACACTGTCGGTCTCTAGAAGTGATAACACGGGGCATCGGTATGCAAAAAGGCCATTGTTCGTACTTGTTCCTATAGAAACCAAGGCCATCCTTGAGTTGGTAGAATGTCATTAGTAAAAGGGACAAAAAGGACTAGCACCTGCAGGGAGGAGTGGACAGGACAGGTGATCCCAAATTGACCAGCAGAATATTCCATTCCATTCCATTCCATTCCATTCCATTCCATTCCATTCCATTCTCGCATGTCACACTCAGTATAAAACTGAAGGATCGTGAGAGTCAAGCTCTCTTCTTTGGTGGCTAACATCTAACACAAACCTTGTCTGTCTTTTTGCCCTTGATCCCAGGTCGTGTGTTCCTGAATCCAATTCCTGAGTCCAGCTCCCATCAAGCCACTGAGTCCAGCCTGGAACCTTCCCCCATGCTTGCTCTGCAGTCATCAACAGGGGGCACAATTTTGTATATATGTACATATTACTTTCTTATTAATAGTATTTTCCTTATTATTATTAATGTTCCATTAAAGTTACTTTTATTTTTGTTTCCAACCTGCAAGTCTTTTTCCCTTTCCCTGGGAAGAAGGGAAATGGTCACACAACTTCTCACATTTAGCTCCCAGTTCAGGCTGGACTGAGACTAAACTGTGAACCGGGTGCTACAAAGAGCTGTGAGCTGCAGAGATCAAGCACTCAAAGGAGTTCAGTTCACATTCCAGGTTTTGAGTCAGTAGGGTGGTGACTGAAATTTTTATTCACAAATGTTTAAGATCCTCTACAGATATTTTTTTCTTGCTTTTATAAAATAGTATGATTTGTCAGAACTTAATGCTGCAGACAATTTTCTATATTTTCCTTTCATTTCTCCAGAGTGAAAACAACAGCATTCACACTTCATAAAACTACTGCAATGAATATGAACCTTATTGTTACTGTAGATCACTGATGAACAATGACCTCTTTGTCTCCAGTTAGCTACTGCCTGATTGACTTCCAGCAACAATTTCTGATGTTTACCATTTTCTTTACCTCATGCTTTCATATGAAAGATAACAGATAAAGCACAGAAGAGCCGACACATTAGTTGATTACAGTAAGAAAATGCCACTTGTGTCTTTTGTGTGAATGTAATTTCTTCTTCATTACAGCAGAACAAAAGTTGACAAAAGTGAATGAAGCAAGGTCACCTGACTGCTTGGAACTGTGTTTTGGTGACAGTTTTTATCCTTCTCATAACTTAAAAAAGGCTTTTTTTATAAAAAAACAAACAAACAAACAAAAAACCCCCCAAAAAACTAGCTCGATTAAAAGCAGAGGATGCAGTTCTCTAATAAATCTGCATTTCAAGACAGTTGATTATTCTCTGAAATTGCACAGAAGATAGAACTAAGGGCAGCACTCTATGCTATAATTTAGGTAATACCATACTAGTTTTGCATATATAAAACCACTTGTTGCAAAGACAGTTCAGGTTGAGGCTTTTTGGAAATGCAATAAAAATTTGAACACAGTGTGTGTATCTAAAGAGATCTTTTACTGTAGTAAAAGTAACTGAAACCGTTATCCAGCAGCAGCATTATTTTTATGACCACCTTAAACCTACATTAGAGTAGCACATTTTCTTCTCCCCCACAAACACTATCAAGCTGGAATTCTCTTTATTTTGAAATCTGTTTTCCTTTGGTATCACCCCTTCCTTTGATTTACAAATCTTGTGAACACATAGTGAAAAACCTATCATTTGAAATGGAAGAGGTGCTTATCGTACTGTTAGGAAAACCAGAATCTCCATGTCTTGTTTATAAACAGGAAAGACAGAGCAATAACTCTCTCATTGAAGAAATTCTACCTGTTATTGAGATTTTCAGATACAATTTTTTTGTCATTTTTTACTTCATTATTGGATCTATATAGGGAAACAATCATAAAAGGTATTCCATATCACCATTTCTATTTAGAGCAAGTACATTTATTTCACCTACCTCTGCTTTCAACTCCACGTCAAATTGCATTTTGATAAAAAAGGTCTTTAAAAGAGGGCATCACAATAAAACAGAAAGACCTTGTTGAATCTGCTGCAGGAAATGACTGTGTCAGAAGAAAATCAGGAGTAATTTTAAGCACTTGAAATAAAACTCCCTCATTGTTGTTGTGCTTCCAAAATGTCTTTCTTCCTATTTTTTTGGTTTTTTTTGTTCTTGCTATAAACTTAAATAGAAATTCTATAGCTGTGATCTTTGCACCAGCAGAGGTGGGCAGGAAATTTTGTAATGGTCTGTGCGAAAATTACTACTAACTTGAAGATGGGGACTGTTGATCTGTAACATACATCTGATTGTATGGTAAGGTACTAAAGATAACTCCCCTAGATTTGCTTATTTCTATGGTTTACAAAGAAACATAGTAGGTTTTGTAAACTTTAAACTATTATTCTTATGTCATTATCATTTCACTTTCAAATCAGAAGGGATTTCTTGCAAAGCAGTTATCACTAGAATGTTTGAAGCTATCCTGCTTTGATCTTGTTCTATTTCTTTATTTCCACGTTTCACTATGTGACTAGGTTAACATTATATGATTGAAGGAATCATGGAAGGACAAAACAAAAACAGGATTGCAGATCTTTCTTGCTTAAGCATAAATTAATACATTCTGGTATGTTTACCTAAATGTTAGTTCTCTCTTTGATTTTTGTAATAATTCACAAACAGGTACTAATATAAAGTACATTTGTCAATAAATTATCAATTTCCTGTTTCTAAAATGTCACCTGTTGATATTATTAAAGATTTCATCAATTTAAAATAAAATTATTATTGATTTATGAAAATGTGATTTTTTTTCATCTCCTGTCAAGTGCTACTATGACTTGAACAAAAACATACATGCAAAGAAAGAGACACGGCTTTCTATTATAGTTTCTTAGTGCATTCTATGTATTATTTTGTCTGGGATTATCTAGAATATTGGGATGTCCAAATTCTATGAAATATTTCTATCTTCTAGATTTATTCAACAGGATTTTTGGAAAACCAAAAAATAATCCCATAGATGAGTCATTCAGAATTGATTGGTGACTATTTAGAGAAACATTTAAAATAATGTTTCTTTGAAAAACTCATCAACTATAACAGACTACATTAATACAATGCCTAAAAAGATAATCGTTTCAAGTCTAAAACACACACAAAAAAGAAAGTAAACAAAAAGTATCTCTCCCATTAACATTTAGAGAACTATTTAATAAAAAAGAAACAAAATGAAAGGTGAAGAATTCTGTCTAAAAATGATACCTAGGTGAATATAGTATTTTAAAACACCAGAATGAAAATGTTCCCTATTCTTTTTTTCACATTTGGCTCATTGATTGGGATCAATAAAAGCTGAAAATAAGCAACAGAAATGACTGATTTGCATATCTCAATTAAAAGAAAATCTTCCTTGAAAGTGTTCTGTACTTCACATATATCTAAAATATGTTCTGTTATATAATTTGTTGATTCCATTCCATCCCAGTATTCTGCCTGAGAAACCAGCTGCGATTGGCCTGGACAGGCACATCCTCTGCTGGGTTAAAAACTGGCTGGATGGCCGGGCCTATAGGGTGCTGGTAAATGGAGTTAAATCAAGCCGGAAACAGGTCACAAGCGGTGTTCCCCAGGGTTCAGTGATGGGTCCAGACCTGTTCAGTAACTTTATCAACAATCTGGACGAAGTGACTGAGCATATCCTTTAGGAAGTTTGCGAATAACACTAAGCTGGGTGTAAGTGTGGATTTGCTTGAAGGAAGGGAGGCTCTGCAGAGGGATCTGGACAGGCTGGAGCGACGGGCTGAGACCAACGGGATGAGGTTCAATAAGGCCAAGTGTAGAGGCCTCCATTTGGGTCACAACAACCCCACACAGCGTTACAGGCTTGGGGAAGAGTGGCTGGAGAGCTGCCTGGCAGAGAAGGACCTGGGGGTGTTGGTGACAGCCAGCAGAACATGAGCCAGCAGTGGCCCAGGTGGCCAAGAGGGCCAATGGCATCTTGGCCTGTGTCAGACCCAGTGTGGCCAGCAGGAGCAGGGAGGGGATTGTGCCCCTGTGCTCAGCACTGGTGAGGCTGCACCTCAAGTGCTGGGTTCAGTTTTGGGCCCCTCACTACAGGAAGGACACTGAGGGGCTGGAGCGCTTCCAGAGAAGGGCAACGAGGCTGGTGAGGGGCTGGAGAACAAGTCCTGCGAGGAGAGACTGAGGGAACTGGAGTTGTTTGGCTTAAAGAAGAGGAGGCTGAGGGGAGACCTCATCACTGTCTGCAACTGCCTGAAAGGAGGCTGTGACGGGGTGGGTGCTGGGCTCTACTGGTAAGTGACAAGTGATAGGACGAGAGGAAATGGCCACAAGTTGCACCAGGGGAGGTTTAGACTGTATATTGGGAAAATTTTCTTCACTGAAAGGGTGGTCAGACATTGGGAGGTGGTTGAATTGCCATTCCCAGAAGTGTTTAAAAGACGGCTTGATGAGCTTCTTAGGGACATGGATTAGTAGTGGAGAGGTACAGCTGGACTCAATGGTACTACAGGGGAAGACAGATATTTCCAAAAGTCAATCCTATTAATCCTAAATGTTGCTTTAGTATTTTTCTGTTTACATTTTATCCATTTATTTATTTAATAGATATTTATCCATCTTAGAGAGACTGAAAAATTAATTAAATCCATTTTACATACAGGTGGACCTTGACACTTCCAGGGGTGCACAATATCACCTGCAGATAATAAGGCTTTGGTTGAATTTTTCTCTAGGGTGGTTCCGAATCAATATGTTTCTGACAAGATTTTCTCAGTTCAACACAGGTAATATTGACATCTCATCTAGATGATTTCTTTAAATACATGCTTTGTTGCCTGCTTTTCTCCACCTTACAGTCAGAATAGAATCAGAACTATCAAACATGTCATATTTTCTGACACAGCAGAGGAAAAACACAGTGGATTTAGAATACTAGACTGGATACTGGTGTAATGGTAACAGTCATGACCTACAAGGGTTAAGTAACCTGCAGCTGTTTTTAGAATTCCACAATACACAAGGACAGAAATGTCTGGGTTTCTGTGAAATTCCTTATTGTGAAATACTACAGGTAAATCAGGTGTATATTACAGGTTATTACAAAATGATCACTAGTAAAGCAAGTATATATATTCATACACATACACTTTATATATACACATATACACGGTATATTTATAAAACAAGTTACAACAGAATTACCACAAGTAAGGAAGTATAGGCTTATGATATAAACTGTCTATATGGATGGCTAAACATACAGTGTGAGGTGGTACCAGTACAGCACTCATCAAACCACTCCCAGGAGTGGGACAAAAAAGTCTATTTTCATTGATCCTCCAAATCATGAGGTTTGGAGTCCGCTAGGCATCCTCGGTGCGAGTCCAGTCTCTCCAGACCTTATGCAAAGTAGCTTGTGCATAGAAATTTGTGCAGAGAAGCTCTCACAGAGAAGCAGATCTCGAGTAGACAGCAAGTTACTTTTATATGGTTTTGGTATAGATATGTAAGTGGGCATAAGACGTCAGTTCCTGGCATTGTATATCATCACAGCTTCTTTGTTCTGCCAGTTGTACGTTATTAAGCATATCTCAGCTGCTGGTTATCTTATCAGGGATGTCTCAGTCTCTCATCGAGGACATCTCAGACCTCAGTTCATCAGAGTGTTGAGCTCATCAGTGAAGCCTCAGCATCTCCTTGCTAAGCAAATATCCAACTTTGTCAATTTGTTTCCTGGATCTCCTATATAACTGCTTTGAACTGTCCTATTTTCAGGAATAACTCTTGTTATATACCTAATAGACATTTATTAAAACAAAACAAAAAAAAAGTCCTGTGTTGTATAAACTAAGAAAGGAAGTGCAAGAAAACCAGAAGTCCTTGTTTGAGAAATGTGTTTCTACTAAATGGTGGATTTTCTTTCTTCACAGCAGTCACACAGAAATCAAAGATATACAATTATCATGCTGTTATAAATTATTCTGTAGATGTAATTCTTTCTTCTTTTCTTTTGCATTTCTTAGGGTTTGTAGCCTTTCATTTGGTATCCACTGAGATTAATATTGCTATATTGCTGAAGAATTATCAGCTCATTACCAAAATGACTTTTCACTTACATTGTAAAACTGTTAGAGAATTATTTTTTAAATTAGCAAAGATGCTAAACTTCAGTCTTTCTCTTAAAGGGCTTATACCAAATTTAAATGAATACCTTTAATATGAATTACTTGATAAGAACAGAATATTGATATTACTCCGGCAGAATTTCCATTATTATCCCTAACGTATAACTAATAAAGCATTCAAATTATTAACCCAATAATATTTATATTTTATTTTTTTTAAAAAAAAAAAACAAACAAAAAGCAAACAAGCCAAACAAACAAAAAAAGCAAAAAAAACCCCTCAAAACCCCCCCAAAACTCCAAAAAACAATTGCATGTATTGACTGAAAATTAACAAGCTGTTTAGAAATAAAAAAATATCATTCACTTGACTGCAAGGCTATCTTTTAAGTCAAAATATATGTTGTAAGTACATAGTTAACTAAGTATACAGATTAATTTCTCCTTCTACTAAAGGCAAAAAGTGCTGCAATGAAACACTATGTATGGTACAAGAATATGCATTCAAACAAAAGCAAAATGAAAATACCAACTTCACACATTACCCAACTGAACTACAACTATATTTGCGGGATTTTTAACAGCTGTATGCGATGAAAGTGTTAACAGTTTGATAACAAGTAAACTCTATGGCAAAGGTTCAAATGCTAAGGCAATCAAATTATAAATCTTGTGGAAGTGTAAAACATACATAATCTCCATTGACATTTACTTCTGCAGCTCTAGAGAACCAACAGAATAGATTTTACTGGTGTTGTATTCATATAACCCAAAAAATCTTGCAAGCCAACTTTTCCTTTCCACCTGCAGTGTCCTATAAAATGTAATGACTTTTAAAATGCCTTATTGGTCCAAGTGTAGGACAGCAATATCTGAAAAGATGTTACTGTTTCTGAGAGTCCCGCTTACGTCCTGGATAGTTTTATAACAGTCCCCAAAACCCCAAGATAGAACTAATCTACTTGTCCATAGGAGAATAAATGCATTTAAGTCAAATACATGTGTAGATACCCTGCTTATGTTTGTCTATGTGTTGTTAGCAATATAAGATAGAAGCATGAAGAATAAAGTTTATCAAATTGGTTGTAATGATGAGGTAAGAGTATTCATACCCTACTTTGTAGCTTTCCATCCGCAGCTTTCTCTTTCTGTTTCACCTCCTGCCCTACCCTGATACAGTCTTAGTAATCTGGGGTTTTTTTAAAGAATAACACAGGTTGTTGCAACAGGTAAGTTAATTTTCTATTTAGTTCAATTTATTAAAAGATTCAGAAATCACTCAGATGATATGACATCCATGGCATGATGTTACAAATTAGAATTTTCTAGGAGTTATAAAGAGAGGAATCGAATACTTAAAAATTGCATACTTTATCTCTTTCCTCTTTCTAAGCAAATATTCTAAACATATCATCTGGCACACTGTTATATCTGGAAAATAAGAGTTTTACACTTTTCTCCAAAATTGCAGTGCCGTAAAAAAGTGAGAGAATAATCTGGAAGAGAATATGGAATTATTATTTTTCTTCTGTTCTTTCTTATGCAAATGATAAGTTTACAGAGGATAAATAAAGTTGAATTCTGTCTGTCCTACATTCAGTTCTGCCCAGTAGGAAGGAAAAGAAAAGGAAAAAATGTATCTCCAAAGCTAAAAGATGTTCTTAGAAATAAATTTGAATGTTCTCTTTCTCTGTAAAAAAGATGGTAAGAGTACCCCAAACAATAGCCTCTCTTCGATAAGGCTTTAAACTGTAAGGAATAGTCATCAACCTCTTCATCAGCTGGAAAAGAACAGGCAGGAAAAACCCTTCCTGAAGACTCTGGATGAACAGACACAAAAGGGGGAAACAAAACAGGCAGAAACTTTCTCTCTCTGAATTTTACATTAAAGCTCTATTTAGAACACAGTCCTTCACAGTATTGTAAATGCCATTATCAGACAAATATGCATTCTGCTCTTAGGCAGAAATGTATCTGTGGACTTATGGCATTTTTATTGACATGCTACAGTACAAACAAACAAATGACTGGGCTTAAGTGATATAATAGTTTAAATTATGCAATTTTTTCATAGTTTGAGGAATTTTTTCTCTCAGACCATAAACCTGTAAAATAAACAAAGGATTCACATACACATGGGTATGCACTGAGAAACGTGTACAGAAATAACTCTGTGTGGGGACTCACATCTACACACTTTATTGTCTGCTCTTCCTCGTGGGTGGTTGCATGTCCTATATTGCCATTTTTCTGTGAAGCTGGTGACATGAATGTTGTGTAAAAAGTATAGTGACTCTTATGACCACGTAGGGAATCAATAGTGATGAAAAAGTAATTGTTATGAGAATATGGCACTGTGTGAAGACGCTGCCTCTTAAATGAACTTAACTGAAAGGGCACACAGCTCCTATGCCGTTTGCCATATCTCACTGCTGATATGTCTGTGTGTTGCAAGGAATCGGCAGGAAACCGTCAGTCGACTTTGCTCTTACAAATCTTTAGCTTACCTGGCCTTTGTTGCTGTATCTAGTTTATTCTTTAGGGTGCAGTGACAGAAATTCAAAATGACGAGAGCAATAAAATGCTCATGGAAAACTTGAACTCTTCTGTCTTATTTTCTTCTGAGCAGAATTTCCTGTCTTCCATTCTACAGAAGGAAGCTGCATGCAAGGAATTTGTAAATCAAATTATTTTCAGGGTGTATAATTCATGAGTATCACTCTGCAAATAGTTGTGTTCAGCAGATTAAACTATAGACTTCCAATTCAAGTAATGAGAAGAATTGTGATATATGCAAATTCCTGGGAGTCTGGAAAATGGGTTAACAGTGAGGAAAAGGTGCATTTGTCCCTTTTATATCTCAAATACCTTAGAAAATTAAGGACAGTAATGTTCGAAAGCTGCTTAATCTTTTAACAAAAAAAAAAAAAACGGAAAAGAAGAAGACATTAGAAACAGATAAATGTTTTTAAGGGCTGATGAAGTTCATTTTCCCAGAATATCTGAAGCAAATTCTTCTGTAATTCCAGTATTACAGTAAGTCATTTATTCTAAATACAACAGGATAAAGGGGATCTATCACATGGATATTTTTAAACTGTCTCCCACAATACATTCCTGATAAATGAAGCATTGCAGGCCAAGCGATAATGGGGAAAGAGCACTACCAGTGAAAGCACTATTGTCCTTGTATTACCTTTTATCTTAAACTGCAGATGCACAGATAGACTTTGTTCCTTGAGAAGAAACATTTCTTTTTCACTGTATTCAATTCATTTGCTGTGAATAGCACAAATATATCCATGCAGATTTTTTTCTTTGAGTTTTTCATCAAAGCACTTATCAAAGTGAAGGAGCATTTATCTTCTCTGCCTTTAGCATTTCGTTCATATTGAGTCACCACCTAAGTAATGTTGAATTTTGTCTTAATTCTGAGTTATAACCATATTTGGCAAAGGACCATTTTATAAAAATACAGCAACTTAGAGACATTTTTCTATTACTAGAGAGAAGCTAATCAGTGGTTAAGTCAATAAAAGATATTAAAAGTAAAATTTAAAAATCTTCATAAGCAATCACAATTAGTAGAAAACTAAGATTTATCATTATTTGGGATCTGATATAAATTTTAGCAATTGGATTTGAAGTTTGAGTGGTCAAAGTGCAAACAGAAAATATGCGCCATGAGCTCCTGTTAACAACCAAAGGAACTTCAGCCAGCGAAACAAAAAACACTTCTGCATGGAGACGTATCATATTTCATTTTTAATGAGTCTGGGATTAGTACAGAAATTGTTATTTCATCAAAACAACCTTCCAGCTCTTTGCATGCACAAATTTGAAAGATGACAAGAATATCCTACTTGATATTATGCCCAGTCTTCACCTACTCCTCCAAAATTAAATATTTCAAAATTGCATTAGTTCATTAAGAAACAGATGAAAAATCCAAGGAATTTTAGAAGATAAAATATGTCCATTTATGTTACCCAAATTATGTGTCAATGTACTTCTCTATTAACATAATAGCTAGTTGTGACATAGAAATCAGAATCATGTACATTTTGAAGTTAAAATATTTGGGGAATGCGATTTACTCTTTGAAAAGAAGAGTAGGGTATTTTTTTCAAACAGAAATGGAATATAAGTCACTCAAATCAGTAAAGTATTTCTTCATCATCCTACAAAAATGACAGTTTTAAAAGAAAAGCTTTGGACAATTGTAACTGTCCTGACTTTGTAGTAAAACAACGTAAAGACACCAGGAAGGAAAAGAAAGATCATACTATAAGGGTATGAACTAAGAATATAAACAATGTATACTATTGACATAACAGAAATGTCTCTGAAAACATTTTAAAAGAAAATATCAGTGTGAAATTTTGAGGTAACTAATTTCAATGGTGTAAATGTCTAAAACATACCATGCTGCAATATGATTGTTAGACATGTTCATGCATAGAGTTTTCTAATTACATATGCAAACATTTGCTTAAGAATTACTTCATTCAATAGAGAATGGAGTGAAAATGATTTCAAATATTTTAAAATGACACATTTTTTCCCCAAAAGTACAGTGAACTATTTAAATGCAAACATTGTAATTTTTTTCTATTAAAAAGTTAATTTAAAATTATAATACATCTAAAAATATTAATTTATTTCAATTTTATTAAGCTTAAGATGAACTAGCTTTACTTCATGATCTCAAAAGTTTCTAAAATTCCCTTGTAACAAATTTTACAGTTTTGCAATGTTCCAGTTACTCATTTTCTTGTCCACATCCTCTTCATACCAAATAATAACTACCACCCTCTTCATGATTGAGGACTGCAAAATTGCTGCTTACTGCAGCCTCTATACCACTTGTAGAACTCTGGGCCATCATCACCATCACAAAAGAAGACCACAACTGTGATAATAATCCAACCTGCAGTATCCCTTCTTGTCTTCTCCAGAGCTGAAAATAGGTTGCAGCTTTGCCTGGCAGAACAGTGAAATTCCATTGACTGGAAAAAGGGAAACATGATTCCCATTTTCAAAAAAGGAAAAAAAGAAAACATGGGGAACTGGTCTCACCTCTGCACCTGGCAATATCATGGAGCAGATCCTCCTGGAAACTGCTGAGGAATATGGAAAACAAGGAGGTTGTTCGTGACAGTGAAAATGGCTTCATTAAGGGCTAATCATGCCTGACAAATTTGATGACCTTCTATGATGGGGCTACAGCACTAGCGGATAAGGGAAGAGTAACTATCATAATGTACCTGGATTTGTGCAGAGCTTCAACACTGTCTTACACAAGATTCTTGTCTCTAAATTGGAGAGACATGGATTTGATAGGTGGACCATTCAGTGGATAAGGAATTGGCTGGATGGTCACACTATAAGAGTTGTAGTGAACGACTCAATGTCCAAGTTGAGAATGGCGATGGGTAGCATTCCTCAGGGATTGATATTGGGACTGGTAACGTTTAACATCTTCGTCAGAGATATCGGCGATGGGATTGAGGGAATCCTCAGCAAGTTCTGCCATGACACCAAGCTGTGTGTCATGGTTGACATACTGGAGGGAAGAGATGTCATCCAGAGGGACCCTGACAGGCTTGAGATGTGGACCTGTGTGAACCTCATGAAGTTCAACAAGGCCAGGTACAAGGTCCTGCACCTGGTTCCGGGCACTCCCAGACAGAAACACAGGCCAAGAATGGACTGAGAGTAGCCCTGAGGAGAAGGACTTGGAGGTGCCGGTGTTGAGAAGCTCAACACGAGCTGGCAAGGTACACTTACAGTTCAGAAAGCCAACTGTATCCTGGACTACATCAAAAGAAATGTGACCAGCAGTTTGAAGGAAATGATTCTGCCCCTCTACACTGCTCTCATGAGATTTCACCCGTAGTACTGAATTCAGTTTGGAATCCTCAGCACAGAAAGGACATGGACCTGGCTAGAGCAAGTCCAGTGGAAGGTCACAAAGATGATCAGAGCGCTAGAGCACTTCCCATGTGAGGACAGGCTAAGAGAGTTGGACTTGTTTAGCCTAGAGAAGAGGAGGCTCTGGGTAGGTGTTACAGCAGCCTTCCAGTGCTTAAATGGAGTCTACAGGAAAGCTGGGCAGGGACACCTTATCAGGGAGTGCAGTGATATGATAAGGGGTAACATTTTTAAGATGAGAGAGGGCAGATTTACATAAGATATTAGGAAGACATTTTTTCCTGTGAGGGTAGTGAGTCACAGAAGCAGGTTGCCCACAGATATTTTGAATTCCCCATCCTTGGTGTTGTTCTAGGCCAGGTTAGATGGGTCTTTGAGCAACCTGATCTAGTGGAAGGTGTCCTTGCCCATGGTAGGGGGATTGGAACTAGATAAACTTTAAGGTCTCTTTCAAACCAAACCATTCTATGATTCTATGATTCTGTGATAAATGCAAAACCAGTTCCTACACTTTTAGGACCAATGTAGTGCTATGTACATGAGATAACAAGCAACGGATTCTGACATCTACACATGGAGGACAATTCTTAATGCCCTCTTCAAAAACACTGTGCTATTAATCAATCGTCTGAGTATCACCTTCAGAAAGCAGGCCACAAAGACAGCTCCTACTACCCTGTGCTGTAATTTCCTAATATAACTCAATTACTAAACAAGACCAACACATCCAGCCAATTACCCATTGAATATTGGCACAACTTTCTCATTTGCTAGAATGAAAATCCTTACAAATTCTTTTCCAGTACACCTATGCAAATACTGAAAGGGCATTGCCAGACTACTCTTTCAATTTCATTTGTATTTTAAAAAACACTAATTGGTTCTTTTGAGTCTTTGGTGACTTTTTTCAAATACAGGAATGATTATTTCAGGGGTTTTATTTTTGTTTTAAATTCTTGGCAATGTTTTAACATTCTTCTCAAGATATGGATCATAATAACTGGATCTCTGCAACAGATACCTCTTTGCTCCTTTTTCATATTCCCACTGACTACCTACTGAAGTTATGACATTGGAAACTACTGGAAATTTCTATTTCTGTTTTGGAGTCTTTGTCTCCTAATACAGTTACCCCAAAGTAGTATATCTGTAAGGACAGCTTACATTACTGAAATGAATACTTTTCATGTCCTAGACTACCAGATAATCTTCCTGTGAGAGTGTTCTGTACTCTTCATTATTTAACCAGTTGCACAATCCTTGTAATATTTAAAATATTGCCTATAACATTATTTCTTCTAGGACAGTGATAAAAGTCAAAATAATTTGGGGTCAGGAATCTATTCATAGCATTCAGCTATGTTATATCTAGGATTTAATCATATCTATTAAACAATTATTTGTGATAATATTCTAAGTTAGCTGTAGAGGAAATGTAAAGTATTTAAAATCACATTAATGGAAGTTTCTAATATAATATTAAAGTTCCTGGTTTTTAAGATATGACTACTGGACTAAAAGTACACATACAAAGTTCCAGAAAGCATTTTGATTAAGTTTGTAGTTGGATATATTCATGTTTTAGTTCCCAAGGGCAGATATTAGTGCATATTTATACAGTGCAAAAAGAATTAGAAATTTAATCTTCCTATATACACTCAGGATTGAAATGAGTTTATAAGGAAACCATTCTCAGCCTGAATAAAGTCTCATTATTCAGCAAAATCACTACGCAGAAAGTTTTCTAAGTTGTATTTGAATACTTGTGTGTGTGAGCTAGGGGATGGGACATGGAGAGTGAGAACCTTGCCTATTGATTACTCTAGACTGCTGTTTCTTACAGTAGGGAGAGGCATATTATCACAGGAGAAGTCACAACACTGTTGTTCATTAGGATTTTTGATAAGGCAATGAAGAATTAAAGAAATATTGGACTGCAGTTTACATTAACGTATTTCTGTCACAAACTTCCTTAGCCTGATTTTTCTTGTCTTGGGCCCCTCAGTTTAGGAAGAATGTTGAGATGCTGGAGGGTGTCCAGAGGAGAGCAACGAGGATGGTGAGGGGGCTGGAGCACAAGCCCTATGAGGAACACCTGAGGGAGCTGGGGTTGTTTAGCCTGGAGAAGAGGAGGCTCAGGGGAGACCTTATTGCCCTCTACAACTGCCTGAAGGGAGGCTGTAGTGAGGCAGGAGTGGGGCTCTTCTCTCAGGCAATCAGTGACAGAACAAGAGGACATGGTCTCAAACNGTAGAAAGATTTTGCAGACAGTAAGAGAGAGGCTCATTGTTAAATATGTGTTGCTATGTAGTCTGTATGCATTTCCCGAAGTGACTACCTTTATTCATAAGATGCTTCCTTTCAAGTGTTGAATGACTTACCTGCTCCTATATTCACTGGAGGCTCCACTTTTGTGAAAATAACATTTCAAATCAAAGGTGTTGCCAACCTGGTGATGACACAGGTCATGCTCAAAGAAAGGTACACTTCTGACCGCTTTCAGTGAAGTCTCAAATCTTCATTACATATGTCTGTACTACTGAGAGGCAAACCAATCCTCCAATCTTGAGGATTCATTAGACTCCTATAATGGGGCAGGTGTAGGCAGAAATAAGTTGCTTATAAAAGGCACAGGTGAACGGTTTCCATCTCATGGAAGCGCCTGCCAATGCTGCCCTGCCAGTTACGTTCAACAATAAAAGTCTCTGTTTCACCAAAGACATAGGAGAAGTCAAACAATATCACGAGTTCCCTAGCACTGTTATCTAAGGCCCAGAAAGTGTGTGATACTTGATGAAACACGTCCTCCTTCTGACCCTGATCCAAATGATATGCGGAGCTGAAGGAATGGCTTTCTGCACCTGCTTTGTGTGTGCTAGAAGGGAAGAGCAGAGGAAGAAAAAACTGGTTCAACTCAAACTAAGATTAAGACATCTGCAAGGACACATCACGTCCCACTGCCACAGTCACAGTTTGTGGCATTCACTCAGCACCGGGCATACACTTCATCAGATCAGTTAGAACTTCTTAAACAGAGACAAGTCAGCACCATACCTCAATTACAGCACCGGTGTAAAGAGAGGGGACGTGTGCCTGGCATAAAGGCAAGTGAGATGACACTGCTTTTTATTCCAGAAGATGATTCAACAATCAAAGACACGAAGCAGAGGAATACACATCTGGGCTTTTCTCCCAGATATTTATTATTGCTTATACAAATACTTGCTGCGGATCCATGTGACCTTCATGGTAAGTTATGTGTGGAGGAGGAAATATTAGGACAGCTTGCTGAATAGATGAGCTCCCGCTTGCCTGCAGGGCTAATCTCTTCATAGAGGCAAAGAACATATTAGAATAGCGACCCCTTGTGTATGTTCATACATTTAAGCAGAAGAGGGCAGTAAACTCAGATCAACTGGCAACCAGAGGAAACGAATATGGAACTAGTCTGAAAATGCAAGTGTCACGACAAATTCTGAATTTGCTACTATCAAGATAATATCAAACATGATTTGTCCATACTACTTCCCTACAAAATAAGCTAACCTCAGTTAGTCACAGAAAGATAAAGTAGTTAAATAATTGCATACATATGAAAACTAAAACTGAGGTAAGTAATTCTGGTGGACTGACATTGACTGGCTGTCAGATGCCCACCCAACTTCTCTCTCACTCCCCTTCCTGAATAGGACAGGGGAAAAAATGAAATGGAAAATATTACAGGTCAAAAAAAGGTAAGAATATTATTTACTTACCAATTACAATCACAAGCAAAACAAGTTCGTTTGGAGAAGATTAATTTAATTTAT